>JAWPHD010008694.1:0-112139 GCA_037043455.1 Cyrtodaria siliqua | reverse complement strand
GAAGACCAGTCCCTAAAGCAAGCAAGGAGTAGGCTACTAGTGCCGTTTTTATGAAGTCTGTTGGTATGACCCGCCGTGGATAAACCACACGACCTACCGCATGTGAGGCGAACGCTCTACCATTGTGCCACGCTGCGGTGTTTTCGGACTATCAAGACGGCGACTCCTGTGCAAGTTTTCGGTGCTGGTGTGTGGTGTGTTTCGGTGCTGATTTCTAACAGAAAATGGAGTCTGGATTTGTATCTGTGTGTATTTGCGTGTGATGTGATGATGTCTACTTGAAGCAGCGAACTCAAATGGTTTCTTTATAGTGCTTGCCACACTAGGAATACCACGCCGATAGTAGACATGATACCTCCCCAGTCACATTATTCTGACACTGGGTCAATCATTTCGGTGCTGATTACCCCCAACTCCAGACACTTTATACCCGACACCGGAGACACCAGTCCTAGAAACCACCCTTTTGAAAAGTGCTGAACGTCAAGCAAGGGAGTAGGCTACTAGTGCCGTTTTATGAAGTCTTTGGATATGACCCGCCGTTGGATAACCCACGACCTACCGCATGTGAGGCGAACGCTCTACCATTGTGCCACGCTGCGGTGTTTTCGGACTATCAAGACGGCGACTCCTGTGCAAGTTTTCGGTGCTGGTGTGTGTGTGTTTCGTGCTGATTTCTAACTAGAAAATGGAGTTCTGGAATTTGTATCTGTGTGTATTTGCCGTGTGATGGGATGATGTCTACTTGAAGCAGCGAACTCAATGGTTTCTTTATAGTGCTGCCACACTGGATATACCACACCGTAGTAGACCATGATACCCCCCAGTCACATTATTTCTGACACTGGTCAAATCATTCGGTGCTGATACCCCAACCAGACACTTTAAACCGAGACACCGGAGACACCAGTCCTAGAAACCACGCCTTTTGAAACAGTGCTGAACGTCAAGCAAGGGAGTAGGCTACTAGTGCCGTTTTTATGAAGTCTTTGGTATGACCCGGCCGTGGATAAACCCACGACCTACCGCATGTGAGGCGAACGCTCTATCCATTGTGCCACGCTGCGGTGTTTTCGGACTATCGAGACGGCGACTCCTGTGCAAGTTTTCGGTGCTGGTGTGTGTGTGTTTCGGTGCTGATTTCTAACAGAAAATGGAGTCTGGATTTGTATCTGTGTGTTTTTGCGTGTGATGTGATGATGTCTACTTGAAAGCAGCGAACTCAATGGTTTCTTTATAGTAGCTTGCCACAACTGTGGAATACCACGCCGTAGTAGACCATGATAACCCCCCAGTCACATTATTCTGACACTGGTCAATCATTTTCGGTGCTGATACCCCAAACCAGACACTTTATACCGACACCGAGACACCAGTCCTAGAAACCACCCTTTTGAAAAGATGCTGAACGTCAAGCAAGGGAGTAGGCTACTAGTGCCGTTTTTATGAAGTCTTTTGGTATGACCCCGGCCGTAGGATAAACCCACGACCTACCGCATGTGAGGCGAACGCCTTCTAACATTGTGCCACGCTGCGGTGTTTTTCGGACTAATCGAGACGGCGACTTTCATCCTGTGCAAAGTTTTCGAGTGCTGGTGTGTGTGTCATGTTCGGTGCTGATTTCTAACAGAAAACTGGAGTCTGGATTTGTACTCTGTGTGTTTTTTGCGTGTGATGTGATGATATGTCTACTTGAAGCAGTCGAACTCAATGGTTTTCTTTATAAGTGCTGCCACACTGGAATTACCACGCCGTAGTACGACATGATACCCCCCAGTCACATTATTCAGACACTTGGACAATCATTTTCGGTGCTGATACCCCAACCCAAGACACTTTATACCGACACCGGGAGACACAGTCCTAGAAACTCACCCTTTTTGAAAAGTGCTGAACGTCAAGCAAGGGAGTAGGCTACTGAGTGCCGTTTTTATGAAGTCTTTGGTATGACCCCGGCCGTGGATAAACCCACGACCTACCGCATGTGAGGCGAACGCTCTAACCATTGTGCCACGCTGCGGTGTTTTCGGACTATCGAGACGGCGACTCCTGTGCAATGTTTTCGGTTGCTGGTGTGTGCGTGTTTTCGGTGCTGATTTATACAGAAAATGGAGTCTGGATTTGTATCTGGTGTTTTTGCGTGTGATGTGGATGATGTCTACTTGAAGCAGCGAACTCAATGGTTTCCTTTATAGTGCTGCCACACTGGAATACCACGCCGTAGTAGACATGATACCCCCCCAGTCACAATTATTCTGACACTGGTCAATCATTTCGGTGCTGATACCCCAACCCAGACACTTTATACCGACACCCGGAGACACCAGTCCTAGAAACCACCCTTTTTGAAAAGTGCTGAACGTCAGCAAGGGAGTAGGCCTACTAGTGCCGTTTTTATGAAGTCTTTGGTATGACCCGGGCCGTGGATAAACCAACGATCCTACCCGGCATGTGAGGCGAACGCTCTACCATTGTCGCAACGCTGCGGTGTTTTCAGGACTATCGAGACGGCGACTCCTGTGCAAGTTTTCGGTGCTGGGTGTGTGTGTGTTTCGGTCTCTGATTTATAAACAGAAAATGGAGGTCTGGATTTATGTATCTGTGTGTTTTTGCGTGTGATGTGATGATATGTCTACATTGAAGCAGCGAACTCAATGGTTTCTTTATAGTGCTGCCACACTGGAATACCACGCCGTAGTAGACATGATACCCCCCAGTCACATTATTCTGACACTGGTCAATCATTCGGTGCTGAATACCCCTAACCCAGACACTTTATACCGACACCGGAGACACCAGTCCTAGAAACCACCCTTTTGAAAAGTGCTGAACGTCAAGCAAGGGAGTAGGCTACTAGTGCCGTTTTTATGAAGTCTTTGGTATGACCCGGCCGTGGATAAACCAACGACCTACCGCATGTGAGGCGAACGCTCTACCATTGTGCCACGCTGCGGTGTTTTCGGACTATCGAGACGGCGACTCCTGTGCAAGTTTTCGGTGCTGGTGTGTGTGTGTTTCGGTGCTGATTTCTAACAGGACAATGGAGTCTGGATTTGTATCTGTGTGTTTTTGCGTGTGATGTGATGATATGTCTACTTGAAGCAGCGAACTCAATGGTTTCTTTATAGTGCTGCCACACTGGAATACCACGCCGTAGTAGACATGATACCCCCCAGTCACATTATTCCGACACTGGTCAATCATTTCGGTGCTGATACCCCAACCCAGACACTTTATACCGACACCGGAGACACCAGTCCTAGAAACCACCCTTTTGAAAAGTGCTGAACGTCAAGCAAGGGAGTAGGCTACTAGTGCCGTTTTTATGAAGTCTTTGGTATGACCCGGCCGTGGATAAACCCACGACCTACCGCATGTGAGGCGAACGCTCTACCATTGTGCCACGCTGCGGTGTTTTCGGACTATCGAGACGGCGACTCCTGTGCAAGTTTTCGGTGCTGGTGTGTGTGTGTTTCGGTGCTGATTTCTAACAGAAAATGGAGTCTGGATTTGTATCTGTGTGTTTTTGCGTGTGATGTGATGATATGTCTACTTGAAGCAGCGAACTCAATGGTTTCTTTATAGTGCTGCCACACTGGAATACCACGCCGTAGTAGACATGATACCCCCCAGTCACATTATTCTGACACTGGTCAATAATTTCGGTGCTGATACCCCAACCCAGACACTTTATACCGACACCGGAGACACCAGTCCTAGAAACCACCCTTTTGAAAAGTGCTGAACGTCAAGCAAGGGAGTAGGCTACTAGTGCCGTTTTTATGAAGTCTTTGGTATGACCCGGCCGTGGATAAACCCACGACCTACCGCATGTGAGGCGAACGCTCTACCATTGTGCCACGCTGCGGTGTTTTCGGACTATCGAGACAGCGACTCCTGTGCAAGTTTTCGGTGCTGGTGTGTGTGTGTTTCGGTGCTGATTTCTAACAGAAAATGGAGTCTGGATTTGTATCTGTGTGTTTTTGCGTGTGATGTGATGATGTCTACTTGAAGCAGCGAACTCAATGGTTTCTTTATAGTGCTGCCACACTGGAATACCACGCCGTAGTAGACATGATACCCCCCAGTCACATTATTCTGACACTGGTCAATCATTTCGGTGCTGATACCCCAACCCAGACACTTTATACCGACACCGGAGACACCAGTCCTAGAAACCACCCTTTTGAAAAGTGCTGAACGTCAAGCAAGGGAGTAGGCTACTAGTGCCGTTTTTATGAAGTCTTTGGTATGACCCGGCCGTGGATAAACCCACGACCTACCGCATGTGAGGCGAACGCTCTACCATTGTGCCACGCTGCGGTGTTTTCGGACTATCGAGACGGCGACTCCTGTGCAAGTTTTCGGTGCTGGTGTGTGTGTGTTTCGGTGCTGATTTCTAACAGAAAATGGAGTCTGGATTTGTATCTGTGTGTGTTTTGCGTGTGATGTGATGATGTCTACTTGAAGCAGCGAACTCAATGGTTTCTTTATAGTGCTGCCACACTGGAATACCACGCCGTAGTAGACATGATACCCCCCAGTCACATTATTCTGACACTGGTCAATCATTTCGGTGCTGATACCCCAACCCAGACACTTTATACCGACACCGGAGACACCAGTCCTAGAAACCACCCTTTTGAAAAGTGCTGAACGTCAAGCAAGGGAGTAGGCTACTAGTGCCGTTTTTATGAAGTCTTTGGTATGACCCGGCCGTGGATAAACCCACGACCTACCGCATGTGAGGCGAACGCTCTACCATTGTGCCACGCTGCGGTGTTTTCGGACTATCGAGACGGCGACTCCTGTGCAAGTTTTCGGTGCTGGTGTGTGTGTGTTTCGGTGCTGATTTCTAACAGAAAATGGAGTCTGGATTTGTATCTGTGTGTTTTTGCGTGTGATGTGATGATATGTCTACTTGAAGCAGCGAACTCAATGGTTTCTTTATAGTGCTGCCACACTGGAATACCACGCCGTAGTAGACATGATACCCCCCAGTCACATTATTCAGACACTGGACAATCATTTCGGTGCTGATACCCCAACCCAGACACTTTATACCGACACCGGAGACACCAGTCCTAGAAACCACCCTTTTGAAAAGTGCTGAACGTCAAGCAAGGGAGTAGGCTACTAGTGCCGTTTTTATGAAGTCTTTGGTATGACCCGGCCGTGGATAAACCCACGACCTACCGCATGTGAGGCGAACGCTCTACCATTGTGCCACGCTGCGGTGTTTTCGGACTATCGTGACGGCGACTCCTGTGCAAGTTTTCGGTGCTGGTGTGTGTGTGTTTCGGTGCTGATTTATAACAGAAAATGGAGTCTGGATTTGTATCTGTGTGTTTTTGCGTGTGATGTGATGATGTCTACTTGAAGCAGCGAACTCAATGGTTTCTTTATAGTGCTGCCACACTGGAATACCACGCCGTAGTAGACATGATACCCCCCAGTCACATTATTCTGACACTGGTCAATCATTTCGGTGCTGATACCCCAACCCAGACACTTTATACCGACACCGGAGACACCAGTCCTAGAAACCACCCTTTTGAAAAGTGCTGAACGTCAAGCAAGGGAGTAGGCTACTAGTGCCGTTTTTATGAAGTCTTTGGTATGACCCGGCCGTGGATAAACCAACGAACTACCGCATGTGAGGCGAACGCTCTACCATTGTGCCACGCTGCGGTGTTTTCGGACTATCGAGACAGCGACTCCTGTGCAAGTTTTCGGTGCTGGTGTGTGTGTGATTCGGTGCTGATTTATAACAGAAAATGGAGTCTGGATTTGTATCTGTGTGTTTTTGCGTGTGATGTGATGATATGTCTACTTGAAGCAGCGAACTCAATGGTTTCTTTATAGTGCTGCCACACTGGAATACCACGCCGTAGTAGACATGATACCCCCCAGTCACATTATTCTGACACTGGTCAATCATTTCGGTGCTGATACCCCAACCCAGACACTTTATACCGACACCGGAGACACCAGTCCTAGAAACCACCCTTTTGAAAAGTGCTGAACGTCAAGCAAGGGAGTAGGCTACTAGTGCCGTTTTTATGAAGTCTTTGGTATGACCCGGCCGTGGATAAACCAACGACCTACCGCATGTGAGGCGAACGCTCTACCATTGTGCCACGCTGCGGTGTTTTCGGACTATCGAGACGGCGACTCCTGTGCAAGTTTTCGGTGCTGGTGTGTGTGTGTTTCGGTGCTGATTTCTAACAGGAAATGGAGTCTGGATTTGTATCTGTGTGTTTTTGCGTGTGATGTGATGATATGTCTACTTGAAGCAGCGAACTCAATGGTTTCTTTATAGTGCTGCCACACTGGAATACCACGCCGTAGTAGACATGATACCCCCCAGTCACATTATTCCGACACTGGTCAATCATTTCGGTGCTGATACCCCAACCCAGACACTTTATACCGACACCGGAGACACCAGTCCTAGAAACCACCCTTTTGAAAAGTGCTGAACGTCAAGCAAGGGAGTAGGCTACTAGTGCCGTTTTTATGAAGTCTTTGGTATGACCCGGCCGTGGATAAACCCACGACCTACCGCATGTGAGGCGAACGCTCTACCATTGTGCCACGCTGCGGTGTTTTCGGACTATCGAGACGGCGACTCCTGTGCAAGTTTTCGGTGCTGGTGTGTGTGTGTTTCGGTGCTGATTTCTAACAGAAAATGGAGTCTGGATTTGTATCTGTGTGTTTTTGCGTGTGATGTGATGATATGTCTACTTGAAGCAGCGAACTCAATGGTTTCTTTATAGTGCTGCCACACTGGAATACCACGCCGTAGTAGACATGATACCCCCCAGTCACATTATTCTGACACTGGTCAATCATTTCGGTGCTGATACCCCAACCCAGACACTTTATACCGACACCGGAGACACCAGTCCTAGAAACCACCCTTTTGAAAAGTGCTGAACGTCAAGCAAGGGAGTAGGCTACTAGTGCCGTTTTTATGAAGTCTTTGGTATGACCCGGCCGTGGATAAACCCACGACCTACCGCATGTGAGGCGAACGCTCTACCATTGTGCCACGCTGCGGTGTTTTCGGACTATCGAGACGGCGACTCCTGTGCAAGTTTTCGGTGCTGGTGTGTGTGTGTTTCGGTGCTGATTTCTAACAGAAAATGGAGTCTGGATTTGTATCTGTGTGTTTTTGCGTGTGATGTGATGATGTCTACTTGAAGCAGCGAACTCAATGGTTTCTTTATAGTGCTGCCACACTGGAATACCACGCCGTAGTAGACATGATACCCCCCAGTCACATTATTCTGACACTGGTCAATCATTTCGGTGCTGATACCCCAACCCAGACACTTTATACCGACACCGGAGACACCAGTCCTAGAAACCACCCTTTTGAAAAGTGCTGAACGTCAAGCAAGGGAGTAGGCTACTAGTGCCGTTTTTATGAAGTCTTTGGTATGACCCGGCCGTGGATAAACCAACGACCTACCGCATGTGAGGCGAACGCTCTACCATTGTGCCACGCTGCGGTGTTTTCGGACTATCGAGACGGCGACTCCTGTGCAAGTTTTCGGTGCTGGTGTGTGTGTGTTTCGGTGCTGATTTATAACAGAAAATGGAGTCTGGATTTGTATCTGTGTGTTTTTGCGTGTGATGTGATGATATGTCTACTTGAAGCAGCGAACTCAATGGTTTCTTTATAGTGCTGCCACACTGGAATACCACGCCGTAGTAGACATGATACCCCCCAGTCACATTATTCTGACACTGGTCAATCATTTCGGTGCTGATACCCCAACCCAGACACTTTATACCGACACCGGAGACACCAGTCCTAGAAACCACCCTTTTGAAAAGTGCTGAACGTCAAGCAAGGGAGTAGGCTACTAGTGCCGTTTTTATTAAGTCTTTGGTATGACCCGGCCGTGGATAAACCAACGACCTACCGCATGTGAGGCGAACGCTCTACCATTGTGCCACGCTGCGGTGTTTTCGGACTATCGAGACGGCGACTCCTGTGCAAGTTTTCGGTGCTGGTGTGTGTGTGTTTCGGTGCTGATTTCTAACAGGAAATGGAGTCTGGATTTGTATCTGTGTGTTTTTGCGTGTGATGTGATGATATGTCTACTTGAAGCAGCGAACTCAATGGTTTCTTTATAGTGCTGCCACACTGGAATACCACGCCGTAGTAGACATGATACCCCCCAGTCACATTATTCCGACACTGGTCAATCATTTCGGTGCTGATACCCCAACCCAGACACTTTATACCGACACCGGAGACACCAGTCCTAGAAACCACCCTTTTGAAAAGTGCTGAACGTCAAGCAAGGGAGTAGGCTACTAGTGCCGTTTTTATTAAGTCTTTGGTATGACCCGGCCGTGGATAAACCAACGACCTACCGCATGTGAGGCGAACGCTCTACCATTGTGCCACGCTGCGGTGTTTTCGGACTATCGAGACGGCGACTCCTGTGCAAGTTTTCGGTGCTGGTGTGTGTGTGTTTCGGTGCTGATTTCTAACAGGAAATGGAGTCTGGATTTGTATCTGTGTGTTTTTGCGTGTGATGTGATGATATGTCTACTTGAAGCAGCGAACTCAATGGTTTCTTTATAGTGCTGCCACACTGGAATACCACGCCGTAGTAGACATGATACCCCCCAGTCACATTATTCCGACACTGGTCAATCATTTCGGTGCTGATACCCCAACCCAGACACTTTATACCGACACCGGAGACACCAGTCCTAGAAACCACCCTTTTGAAAAGTGCTGAACGTCAAGCAAGGGAGTAGGCTACTAGTGCCGTTTTTATGAAGTCTTTGGTATGACCCGGCCGTGGATAAACCCACGACCTACCGCATGTGAGGCGAACGCTCTACCATTGTGCCACGCTGCGGTGTTTTCGGACTATCGAGACGGCGACTCCTGTGCAAGTTTTCGGTGCTGGTGTGTGTGTGTTTCGGTGCTGATTTCTAACAGAAAATGGAGTCTGGATTTGTATCTGTGTGTTTTTGCGTGTGATGTGATGATATGTCTACTTGAAGCAGCGAACTCAATGGTTTCTTTATAGTGCTGCCACACTGGAATACCACGCCGTAGTAGACATGATACCCCCCAGTCACATTATTCTGACACTGGTCAATCATTTCGGTGCTGATACCCCAACCCAGACACTTTATACCGACACCGGAGACACCAGTCCTAGAAACCACCCTTTTGAAAAGTGCTGAACGTCAAGCAAGGGAGTAGGCTACTAGTGCCGTTTTTATGAAGTCTTTGGTATGACCCGGCCGTGGATAAACCCACGACCTACCGCATGTGAGGCGAACGCTCTACCATTGTGCCACGCTGCGGTGTTTTCGGACTATCGGGACGGCGACTCCTGTGCAAGTTTTCGGTACTGGTGTGTGTGTGTTTCGGTGCTGATTTCTAACAGAAAATGGAGTCTGGATTTGTATCTGTGTGTTTTTGCGTGTGATGTGATGATATGTCTACTTGAAGCAGCGAACTCAATGGTTTCTTTATAGTGCTGCCACACTGGAATACCACGCCGTAGTAGACATGATACCCCCCAGTCACATTATTCTGACACTGGTCAATCATTTCGGTGCTGATACCCCAACCCAGACACTTTATACCGACACCGGAGACACCAGTCCTAGAAACCACCCTTTTGAAAAGTGCTGAACGTCAAGCAAGGGAGTAGGCTACTAGTGCCGTTTTTATGAAGTCTTTGGTATGACCCGGCCGTGGATAAACCCACGACCTACCGCATGTGAGGCGAACGCTCTACCATTGTGCCACGCTGCGGTGTTTTCGGACTATCGAGACGGCGACTCCTGTGCAAGTTTACGGTGCTGGTGTGTGTGTGTTTCGGTGCTGATTTCTAACAGAAAATGGAGTCTGGATTTGTATCTGTGTGTTTTTGCGTGTGATGTGATGATGTCTACTTGAAGCAGCGAACTCAATGGTTTCTTTATAGTGCTGCCACACTGGAATACCACGCCGTAGTAGACATGATACCCCCCAGTCACATTATTCTGACACTGGTCAATCATTTCGGTGCTGATACCCCAACCCAGACACTTTATACCGACACCGGAGACACCAGTCCTAGAAACCACCCTTTTGAAAAGTGCTGAACGTCAAGCAAGGGAGTAGGCTACTAGTGCCGTTTTTATGAAGTCTTTGGTATGACCCGGCCGTGGATAAACCAACGACCTACCGCATGTGAGGCGAACACTCTACCATTGTGCCACGCTGCGGTGTTTTCGGACTATCGAGACGGCGACTCCTGTGCAAGTTTTCGGTGCTGGTGTGTGTGTGTTTCGGTGCTGATTTCTAACAGAAAATGGAGTCTGGATTTGTATCTGTGTGTTTTTGCGTGTGATGTGATGATATGTCTACTTGAAGCAGCGAACTCAATGGTTTCTTTATAGTGCTGCCACACTGGAATACCACGCCGTAGTAGACATGATACCCCCCAGTCACATTATTCTGACACTGGTCAATCATTTCGGTGCTGATACCCCAACCCAGACACTTTATACCGACACCGGAGACACCAGTCCTAGAAACCACCCTTTTGAAAAGTGCTGAACGTCAAGCAAGGGAGTAGGCTACTAGTGCCGTTTTTATGAAGTCTTTGGTATGACCCGGCCGTGGATAAACCAACGACCTACCGCATGTGAGGCGAACGCTCTACCATTGTGCCACGCTGCAGTGTTTTCGGACTATCGAGACGGCGACTCCTGTGCAAGTTTTCGGTGCTGGTGTGTGTGTGTTTCGGTGCTGATTTCTAACAGAAAATGGAGTCTGGATTTGTATCTGTGTGTTTTTGCGTGTGATGTGATGATAGGTCTACTTGAAGCAGCGAACTCAATGGTTTCTTTATAGTGCTGCCACACTGGAATACCACACCGTGGTAGACATGATACCCCCCAGTCACATTATTCTGACACTGGTCAATCATTTCGGTGCTGATACCCCAACCCAGACACTTTATACCGACACCGGAGACACCAGTCCTAGAAACCACCCTTTTGAAAAGTGCTGAACGTCAAGCAAGGGAGTAGGCTACTAGTGCCGTTTTTATGAAGTCTTTGGTATGACCCGGCCGTGGATAAACCCACGACCTACCGCATGTGAGGCGAACGCTCTACCATTGTGCCACACTGCGGTGTTTTCGGACTATCGAGACGGCGACTCCTGTGCAAGTTTTCGGTGCTGGTGTGTGTGTGTTTCGGTGCTGATTTCTAACAGAAAATGGAGCCTGGATTTGTATCTGTGTGTTTTTGCGTGTGATGTGATGATGTCTACTTGAAGCAGCGAACTCAATGGTTTCTTTATAGTGCTGCCACACTGGAATACCACGCCGTAGTAGACATGATACCCCCCAGTCACATTATTCTGACACTGGTCAATCATTTCGGTGCTGATACCCCAACCCAGACACTTTATACCGACACCGGAGACACCAGTCCTAGAAACCACCCTTTTGAAAAGTGCTGAACGTCAAGCAAGGGAGTAGGCTACTAGTGCCGTTTTTATGAAGTCTTTGGTATGACCCGGCCGTGGATAAACCAACGACCTACCGCATGTGAGGCGAACGCTCTACCATTGTGCCACGCTGAGGTGTTTTCGGACTATCGAGACCGCGACTCCTGTGTAAGTTTTCGGTGCTGGTGTGTGTGTGTTTCGGTGCTGATTTCTAACAGAAAATGGAGTCTGGATTTGTATCTGTGTGTTTTTGCGTGTGATGTGATGATGTCTACTTGAAGCAGCGAACTCAATGGTTTCTTTATAGTGCTGCCACACTGGAATACCACGCCGTAGTAGACATGATACCCCCCAGTCACATTATTCTGACACTGGTCAATCATTTCGGTGCTGATACCCCAACCCAGACACTTTATACCGACACCGGAGACACCAGTCCTAGAAACCACCCTTTTGAAAAGTGCTGAACGTCAAGCAAGGGAGTAGGCTACTAGTGCCGTTTTTATGAAGTCTTTGGTATGACCCGGCCGTGGATAAACCCACGACCTACCGCATGTGAGGCGAACGCTCTACCATTGTGCCACGCTGCGGTGTTTTCGGACTATCGAGACGGCGACTCCTGTGCAAGTTTTCGGTGCTGGTGTGTGTGTGTTTCGGTGCTGATTTCTAACAGAAAATGGAGTCTGGATTTGTATCTGTGTGTTTTTGCGTGTGATGTGATGATATGTCTACTTGAAGCAGCGAACTCAATGGTTTCTTTATAGTGCTGCCACACTGGAATACCACGCCGTAGTAGACATGATACCCCCCAGTCACATTATTCTGACACTGGTCAATCATTTCGGTGCTGATACCCCAACCCAGACACTTTATACCGACACCGGAGACACGTCCTAGAAACCACCCTTTTGAAAAGTGCTGAACGTCAAGCAAGGGAGTAGGCTACTAGTGCCGTTTTTATGAAGTCTTTGGTATGACCCGGCCGTGGATAAACCCACGACCTACCGCATGTGAGGCGAACGCTCTACCATTGTGCCACGCTGCGGTGTTTTCGGACTATCGAGACGGCGACTCCTGTGCAAGTTTTCGGTGCTGGTGTGTGTGTTTCGGTGCCGATTTCTGACAGAAAATGGAGTCTGGATCTGTATCCGAGTGTTTTTGCGTGTGATGTGATGATATGTCTACTTGAAGCAGCGAACTCAATGGTTTCTTTATAGTGCTGCCACACTGGATGGAATACCACGCCGTAGTAGACATGATACCCCCCAGTCACATTATTCTGACACTGGTCAATCATTTCGGTGCTGATACCCCAACCCAGACACTTTATACCGACACCGGAGACACCAGTCCTAGAAACCACCCTTTTGAAAAGTGCTGAACGTCAAGCAAGGGAGTAGGCTACTAGTGCCGTTTTTATGAAGTCTTTGGTATGACCCGGCCGTGGATAAACCCACGACCTACCGCATGTGAGGCGAACGCTCTACCATTGTGCCACGCTGCGGTGTTTTCGGACTATCGAGACGGCGACTCCTGTGCAAGTTTTCGGTGCTGGTGTGTGTGTGTTTTGGTGCTGATTTCTAACAGAAAATGGAGTCTGGATTTGTATCTGTGTGTTTTTGCGTGTGATGTGATGTCTACTTGAAGCAGCGAACTCAATGGTTTCTTTATAGTGCTGCCACACTGGAATACCACGCCGTAGTAGACATGATACCCCCCAGTCACATTATTCTGACACTGGTCAATCATTTCGGTGCTGATACCCCAACCCAGACACTTTATACTGACACCGGTGACACCAGTCCTAGAAACCACCCTTTTGAAAAGTGCTGAACGTCAAGCAAGGGAGTAGGCTACTAGTGCCGTTTTTATGAAGTCTTTGGTATGACCCGGCCGTGGATAAAGCCACGACCTACCGCATGTGAGGTGAACGCTATACCATTGTGCCACGCTGCGGTGTTTTCGGACTATCGAGACGGCGACTCCTGTGCAAGTTTTCGGTGCTGGTGTGTGTGTGTTTCGGTGCTGATTTCTAGCAGAAAATGGAGTCTGGATTTGTATCTGTGTGTTTTTGCGTGTGATGTGATGATATGTCTACTTGAAGCAGCGAACTCAATGGTTTCTTTATATTGCTACCACACTGGAATACCACGCTGTAGTAGACATGATACCCCCCAGTCACATTATTCTGACACTGGTCAATCATTTCGGTGCTGATACCCCAACCCAGACACTTTATACCGACACCGGAGACACCAGTCCTAGAAACCACCCTTTTGAAAAGTGCTGAACGTCAAGCAAGAGAGTAGGCTACTAGTGCCGTTTTTATGAAGTCTTTGGTATGACCCGACCGTGGATAAACCCACGACCTACCGCATGTGAGGCGAACGCTCTACCATTGTGCCATGCTGCGGTGTTTTCGGACTATCGACACGGCGACTCCTGTGCAAGTTTTCGGTGCTGGTGTGTGTGTGTGTTTCGGTGCTGATTTCTAACAGAAAATGGAGTCTGGATTTGTATCTGTGTGTTTTTGCGTGTGATGTGATGATATGTCTACTTGAAGCAGCGAACTCAATGGTTTCTTTATAGTGCTGCCACACTGGAATACCACGCCGTAGTAGACATGATACCCCCCAGTCACATTATTCTGACACTGGTCAATCATTTCGGTGCTGATACCCCAACCCAGACACTTTATACCGACACCGGAGACACCAGTCCTAGAAACCACCCTTTTGAAAAGTGCTGAACGTCAAGCAAGGGAGTAGGCTACTAGTGCCGTTTTTATGAAGTCTTTGGTATGACCCGGCCGTGGATAAACCCACGACCTACCACATGTGAGACACTTTATACCGACACCGGAGACACCAGTCCTAGAAACCACCCTTTTGAAAAGTGTTGAACGTCAAGCAAGGGAGTAGGCTACTAGTGCCGTTTTTATGAATCTTTGGTATGACCCGGCCGTGGATAAATCCACGACCTACCGCATGTGAGGCGAACGCTCTACCATTGTGCCACGCTGCAGTGTTTTCAAACTATCGAGATGGCGACTCCTGTGCAAGTTTTCGGTGCTGGTGTGTGATGATATGTCTACTTGAAGCAGCGAACTCAATGGTTTCTTTATAGTGCTGCCACACTGGAATACCACGCCGTAGTAGACATGATACCCCCCAGTCACATTATTCTGAAACTGGTCAATCATTTCGGTGCTGATACCCCAACCCAGACACTTTATACCGACACCGGAGACACCAGTCCTAGAAACCACCCTTTTGAAAAGTGCTGAACGTCAAGCAAGAGAGTAGGCTACTAGTGCCGTTTTTATGAAGTCTTTGGTATGACCCGACCGTGGATAAACCCACGACCTACCGCATGTGAGGCGAACGCTCTACCATTGTGCCATGCTGCGGTGTTTTCGGACTATCGACACGGCGACTCCTGTGCAAGTTTTCGGTGCTGGTGTGTGTGTGTGTTTCGGTGCTGATTTCTAACAGAAAATGGAGTCTGGATTTGTATCTGTGTGTTTTTGCGTGTGATGTGATGATATGTCTACTTGAGCAGCGAACTCAATGGTTTCTTTATAGTGCTGCCACACTGGAATACCACGCCGTAGTAGACATGATACCCCCCAGTCACATTATTCTGACACTGGTCAATCATTTCGGTGCTGATACCCCAACCCAGACACTTTATACCGACACCGGAGACACCAGTCCTAGAAACCACCCTTTTGAAAAGTGCTGAACGTCAAGCAAGGGAGTAGGCTACTAGTGCCGTTTTTATGAAGTCTTTGGTATGACCCGGCCGTGGATAAACCCACGACCTACCACATGTGAGACACTTTATACCGACACCGGAGACACCAGTCCTAGAAACCACCCTTTTGAAAAGTGTTGAACGTCAAGCAAGGGAGTAGGCTACTAGTGCCGTTTTTATGAATCTTTGGTATGACCCGGCCGTGGATAAATCCACGACCTACCGCATGTGAGGCGAACGCTCTACCATTGTGCCACGCTGCAGTGTTTTCAAACTATCGAGATGGCGACTCCTGTGCAAGTTTTCGGTGCTGGTGTGTGATGATATGTCTACTTGAAGCAGCGAACTCAATGGTTTCTTTATAGTGCTGCCACACTGGAATACCACGCCGTAGTAGACATGATACCCCCCAGTCACATTATTCTGAAACTGGTCAATCATTTCGGTGCTGATACCCCAACCCACACACTTTATACCGACACCGGAGACACCAGTCCTAGAAACCACCCTTTTGAAAAGTGCTAAAAGTCAAGCAAGGGAGTAGGCTACTAGTGCCGTTTTTATGAAGTCTTTGGTATGACCCGGCCGTGGATAAACCCACGACCTACCGCATGTGAGGCGAACGCTCTACCATTGTGCCACGCTGCGGTGTTTTCGGACTATCGAGACGGCGACTCCTGTGCAAGTTTTCTGTGCTGATGTGTGTGTGTATTTCTAACAGAAAATGGAGTCTGGATTTGTATCTGTGTGTTTTTGCGTGTGATGTGATGATATGTCTACTTGAGGCAGCGAACTCAATGGTTTCTTTATAGTGCTGCCACACTGGAATACCACGCCGTAGTAGACATGATACCCACCAGTCACATTATTCTGACACTGGTCAATCAGTTCGGTGCTGATACCCCAACCCAAGACACTTTATACTGACACCGGAGACAGTAGAGCTAAAAATCTATTTGGTTCATTTACGTGTGATCTCATAAGAAACTGTTTCTGTTAAAAAGAGGCTCTACCTATATATTTTTGTCCATCAATTGATATAAACTTTACTTAATCATACAGAGGACTATGTTAAAGGTAAATGGCAATAATTTTACCCCATGTAATATGCGTTTTGCTGGTAAAAACACAGGATTGAAAAGATCGGATTTTTGAAATTGTATTCGTAATTGTATTAAGACAAGCCGATGACGGAGATTTTCCGATCTTATTCGTTTACAATCGGAACTGCCTCTTGCGTCGGATTGGCAAACAGATCGATTCGTTTACTATCGGAATTGCCCCGAATAGTTTGTTTTCGTTCAGCTGAATCGCATTGCGCATGTCCGAGAAAATCGTAAAAACACCTAGTTCTCCGGCAGGAATAAACGGCAGGGCAGCATTTTATTGTTTTGATCATAATTAATAACTTACAGAACAAGAATACGGACCATGTTTCTTCTTATAATACTCATAAAATAGCTTTGTATACATATAAATGCAGTAATATTAAGTATTTAATATTTTACATTAAAAATCGGCCTCTTTAATGTTAACCTCTCGATTTCTTATAAAACAAATATTTACAGAATGATTCAAATATAAAGAATACTTTTATCTACATAAGAAAGCAAGGAAAAAACATTAAGTGAAATTTATTTATTTGTATTCCTAAAGTATTCAGTAAAACATGGACAAATATTATTTTTCCCCGGAAAAGTAAATGTTACTTCCTGGTTGTTCGACAAGCATAAGATATGCTTATTATGTTTTCTTGATCTATGCTATGGCACTGGTATACTGGTATTACATTAGTAACATATGATTCCTTATGTTTCTTTGGTCAATGCTATGGCACAGGTCCAACACATACAAACTATAGTCTCATGTTGGTGGCAGAAGTGGCAAAAAGGGTTTTCTGCTTTTTTTATTTTATGCAGATAATGCTGTGTTGAAAAAAGCCGATGGTAAATTCTTGTTTGAAACCAAAGAAGTATTGTGCTAGAAGTAATCTTGATAGGGGATAAATATCTTTCCATGTTTCTGCTTCAAAATCATAAATATGTTTCTTATTAACACTGTATTTCAATTAGTATTTTATTTTGATATTACTCTTATTTTAGACATACCTGAAAGACTGTCATATGACCGTTAATGCCTTGTTTTCTGCCAACCTCCATCCATGTTCTTCTCTATCTAATTGTTGGCTCTGCAATAACATGTGTATCAAAATACATTAATACTGATCTCATTAAAAAGATAAGAGGCCGAATAGGGCCTGTAGATGCTCTACTGGCTAAAGCTAAAGTTTGTGTTTAAGGGGCCATAACTCCGTTAAAAATCATTCAACCAGAACATGGCAATGACATGCACAACAAGGCTTGCTATTGATCATCCCTACCAAGTTTCTCTGAAATCTGTCAAGAGCTTCAGGAGAACTTGTCTGTAAAATGTTAATGTATTAAAACCTTTAAAGGGTCACGACGCTGCCAAAATTCATTCAACTGGAACACAACGATGATATGCGCAACTAGGCTTGGTACTCATAGTCCCCGCCAAGATTTGTTTAAATCCGGTCAGGGGATCAGAACTAGTCGGGACAGAATGTGTGTATTTAAACATATAAAGGGCCATAACTCCGCAAAAAATCAATCGACCGGAACAAGGCAATGGCATGCACAACTAGGCTTGATACTGATCTTCCTTGCCAATTTTATTGAAATCTGGCCAGGGGTTCAGGAGAACTAGTCCGGACAAAGATTGTGTATTAAAACCTTTAAAGGGTCATAACTCTGCCAAAAATCTTTCAACCGCAACACGGTTATGATATGCATAACTAAGATACCAATCATCCCTGACGCATATCAATATCACTTATAGTTTTCAAGAAGTAGTCGCTACAAACTTGTATTTTGAAAATTCATTTAGCATCTTGAATTTCCGGCCGACCTGAACTTTTGCTAGGATCAATTAGACATCAAGAGCAATATTCCTGTGAAGTTCCATCAATATCCGTCAAGTAGTTTCAGAGGAGTAGTCGCTACAAATGTTGACCATATAACTCTTTGTAAACAAAGATGGCCACTGGCGGCCATGTTTAACGTCGCATCACAATAATTTTCGACAAGGATCAACATCATTCCATACTGATCATTTTAGAAAAGTCCCATATCAATATCACTTATAGTTTTCAAGAAGTAGTCGCTACAAACTTTTTTAAAAAATTATTTTAAGCCGTGGCGTTCATCTTAACTTCCGGCCAACCTGAAATTTTACTAGGATCAATGAGACCTCAAGAGCAACATTCCTGTGAAGTTTCATGAAAATCCGTCAAGAAGTTTCAGAGGAGTAGTCGCTACAAGTTTTCATTATATAACTATATGTAAACAAAGATGGCTGCTAGCGGTCATGTTTAACGTCGCATCAAAATAATTTTCGACAAGGATCAACATCATTCCATACTGATCATTTTAGAAAAAGTCCCATATCAATATCACTTGTAGTTTTCAAGAAGTACTCGCTACAAACTTGTTTTTTTTGAAAATATATTTTTAGCTGTGGCTGCCATCTTGAATTTCCGACCAACCTGAAATGTTGCTAGGATCATTTAGACATCAAGAGCAACATTCCTGTGAAGTTTCATATCAATATTACTTATAGTTTTCAAGAAGAAGTCGCTACAAACTTGTTTTTTGAAGATCTATTTTTAGCAGTGGTGGCCATCTTGAATTTCCGCAGAGTGCTTTTTTTGTGCAAGCTTTGAATATATTGTGATAAATGGGAATCAGAATGAATGGTGTAAAGGATTTGAAACAAATCAATTTGACAGACACGGCCTTCGAACTGATGGTGGTGTCAACTATATTACCATGTGTTTACATAGACAGTAAAGCTAACAATGAACTAAAAATAGAAATATTTAAACCTAAAAAAATACTAATCAGGGTTCGAATTTAACTTAATTTCTTACTTGCAATTTTTTGCAAGTGGCAATATTTTCTACTCGCAAAATGCAAAATGAAATTGCAAAATGTTATCAACTTCTATTTTACCAAAACATGGCAGTGACCACATGCTGCCGATTCACTAGAGTTACCTTCCTCAGCACATGGTGCTGGCTGATTGTCTAAGACAGTCAGCAATTCATTGTCAGTCTTCTTTTTTTCGTTTGTTGACTTGGAAAAAATCAGAAATTCGCTTCATTATTGATTCACCTATCTGCAAAACGCTTGCATTTTGAGTAGAAGAGTGATTACGATAACATCTAAAATACGGGCCTGTCCGTACGGTTCCGTACATTGTACGGAATGACTTATTTCCCTATTTTCAAACAGATGTTTTATTGATTTCAATTTTATTAATTACTTCAAATAGATTGGATACAATGTGTTTTTATTTAAAAATAAAAGGGTCTATCTAACAGTTCTTCGCTTAATTTTTACAGTTAAACTTGTAAAGCCAAGTTACAGAACGGTTACGGTAAGGCTCGCGTTTTATCCATAACCGTCCCTGGACTTATGTCACGAAGTACTGCCGGAGATCTTTTTTCACAAAAATCATCTTGACCGGTTACCTAACTTAGTCAGGAAAGCTTAGTTTATCGAAATACACTAACAACCATTCTTTTTATTTATAGCGCTTCGATTTATTTATAGAATTTTGGGGAAAGCCAATGTTTCAAGAAAATTAACAAAATGAATTGATCAATGGTATTTTTCGTATTGCCCCCGCTTGGCCCAGACAGTACACGTGTAGTCAGTGCGCTATGTGTGTTTTAACTGACGTTAATAAAACCGGTACATCTCCTGATATTTGCCACTTGCCAAATTTTGCGAGTGCATGAAAAAGTAACTTGCATTCTGCAAAACTCGAATTTGGGAGTATGCTAAAAAAGAGCAAAAAATCTGGTAAAGTTTGGTAAAGATCAGATGAAAAATGAACGCCCTGTCGTCTTAACGAGGCAAAATACAGCATTTTTAACGAAATCAAGGGCCACAACTCCGCTGTTACTGGTCTGATCTGGCTGGTTTTAAATTTTTCCCGAGCTTTCATCGACATTAACAATCTGGTAAAGTTTGGTAAAGATCGGATGAAAAATAAAGTCCCTAACGTCTTGAGGCAAAATATAGCATTTTTAACTAAATCAAGGGCCATAACTCTGCTGTTACTGGTCCGACCTGGCTGTGTTTCAAATTTTTACGAGCTTTCATCGACATTAACAATCTGGTAAAGTTTGGTAAAGATCGGATGAAAAATGAAGGCCCTATCGTCTTAACGAGGCAAAATATAGCATTTTTAATTAAATCAAGGGCTATAACTCTGCTGTTCCTGGTCCGATCTGGCTGGATTTCGAACTTGTCCGAGCTTTCATGGATATTAACTAACTGTTAAAGTTTGGTAAAGATCGGATGAAAAATGAAGGCCCTATTGCCTTAACGATGTAAAAGTTAACAGACGACGGACGGACGGACGGACAGACAGACGGACGACGGACGGACAACTGGCCATCCCATAAGCTCTGCTGGCCTATGGCCAGTACAGCTTTAAATTATTCCTATCATATTAATAGGGACAAGTCTATTGCATACATTTTGTGAAACAGTGACCTAAACGCAAAAGTTGAACGTAAAAATTATTAAGTTATTTGCCCTTTGCTTGGAGGGTCAAGGTCACTCCCACATTTGCTTTGTCACTTTGTGATGTACCACCCAAGATACAACTATCAGCAGTGTTTGAGAGGTCTAGTGCATACAGTTTGTGAGATAATGACCTAAACGCAAAACTTGAATGTTGACGCCTTTGCTGCCGCCGGAAAAGCAACACTTATCTTTTTTTTCTTCGAAAAGGCGATACAAACATTGCCTATACTACACTTTTATATACACCTAATTCCAAGTAATATTCCAGATATATGTGCAAAAAGGGGCTACAAGGACAACTTTGTCATGTAGTAGACCTTTTAATCAAAGTATACTTTGTTACACGAAATTCATAAATGTTGAAGTTTCGCTTAATACAGGATGGGCCTAATGTCGCCCAGTACCATTCGATTAGCAGTAGCATATTAACATACAATATATAGCGGAAATACCCACTATGCAATTCTTTTTCCTTTCAGTATAAATATGTTCCTTATTAAAACTGTATTTCAATAGTAGTTTCTTTGGATATTACTGTTATTTTAAACATACCTGAAATACTGTCATATGACGTTCCACACTTTGTTTTCTGCCAACCTGCATCCATGCTCGCCTCTATCTCATTGTTTACTCTGCAATAACATGAATATCAAAATACCTTAATACTGATCTCATTAAAACAACAATTCAAAATCAAAGCCTAATAATTATTTTCTACTGAAACAAGGCATTGTAACAAATGCAATCCACATCACATAGATCAGGTCTAAATGACCTTGCCAATTACTATTTTTTCTACGCTTAGTAACAGCAATCTGCCAAATTTCTCTTCTTTTTTTTGACATTAATCCCAGTGACCTCAAATACTATTCCAAAATTCCTTTCCATGAAAGTAGATATAACAAGAGCACCGCCAACGGTGCAGACGATCGACTTTGGTGAAATTACAATTGATATCAATTACATACAAGAAAATTGGTAGAACTGATGGATGCTCCCCAAAATGTATCCTCAACTTATCAGATGGCCTTGTATCACCTATCAGTTTTCAATTTTCAGGAAGTAGTCACTACACACTTGTTTTTTGAAAATGTATTTTTAGCCATGGCGGCCATCTTGAATTTCCGACCGTCTCTGAAATCTTGCTAGAATCAATAAGACATCAAGAGCAACATTCCTGTCAAGTTTCATGAAAATCCGTCAAGTAGTTTCAGAGGAGTAGTCACTACAAGTTTTCATAATATAACTCTATGTAAACAAAGATGGCCGCTGACAGCCATGTTTATATCGAATCACAACGATTTTTGACAAGGACCAACATCATGTCATGCTGATCATTTTAGAAAAAGTCCCATATCAATATCACTTATAGTTTTCAAGAAGTAGTCGCTACAAACTTGTATTATGAAAATCTATTTTTAGCCATGGCGGCCATCTTGAATTTCCGGCCGACCTGAAATTTTGCTAGGATCAATAAGACATCAAGAGCAACATGCCTGTGAAGTTTAATGAAAATCCGTCAAGTAGTTTCAGAGGAGTAGTCGCTACAAGTTTTCATTATATAACTCTATGTAAAAAAAGATGGCCAGTGGCAGCCATGTTTAACGTTGAATCAAAATAATGTTTGACTCGTATAACCATCATGTCATGCTGATCATTTTAGAAAAAGTCCCATATCAATATCACTTATAGTTTTCAAGAAGTAGTCGCTACAAACTTGTATTTTGAAAATTTATTTTTAGCCGTGGCGGCCATCTTGAATTTCCGGCCGACCTGAAATTTTGCTAGGATCAATAAGACATCAAGAGCAACATTCCTGTAAAGTTTCATGAAAATCCGCCAAGTAGTTTCGGAGAAGTAGTCGCTACAAGTTTTTACTATATAACTCTATGTAAACAAAGATGGCCGCGGCAGCCATGTTTAAAGTCGAATCAGAATGATTTTTGACAAGGACCAACATCATGTCATGCGGATCATTTTAGAAAAAGTCCCATATCAATATCACTTATAGTTTTCAAGAAGTAGTCGCTACAAACTTGTATTTTGAAAAATTATTTTTAGCCGTGGCGGCCATCTTGAATTTCCGGCCGACTTGAAATTTTGCTAGGATCAATTAGACATCAAGAGCAACATTCCTGTGAAGTTTCATGAAAATCCGTCAATTAGTTACACAGGAGTAGTCGCTACAAGTTTTCATTATATAACTCTATGTAAACAAAGATGGCCGCTGGCAGCCATGTTTAACGTCGAATCAAAACGATTTTCGACAAGGACCAACATCATGTCATGCTGATCATTTAAGAAAAAGAGTTTTCAAGAAGTAGTCGCTACAAACTTGTTTTTTAAAAACTTGTTTTTTAAAAACTTATTTTTAGATTTGGCGGCCATCTTGGATTTCACATCAACATGAATTTTTGCTAGGATCAACTAGACTTCATGGGCAACATTTCTGTAAAGTTTCATGAAAATCCATTCAGTAGTTTCAGAGGAGTTGTCGCTACAAAAAAGTTTACGGACACAGACAGACGGACGACGAACGACGCACCACGGCATAAGCTCTGCTGATCTCTGATCAGTCGAGCTAAAAACACAAACTTGATAGAGGCTAACCCAAGGAACATGTTTATGATATTTCACAAGAATGGAATAAGTGGTTTCGGAGCAGATGTTGTCTGAAATTTCCTTAAATGAAGACCTAATTTTAGCCGTGGCATTCATCTTAGATGACTGTCAGACGCAAAAAAACATATTTCTGACGGGGACTATCCTAAAGATCATTGTAATAAAGTTCATCAAAATCCTTCAAGCGGTTTCAGAAAAGATGTTATTTTTAGCCTTTTCCTATATAACTCTATGTAAACTTTGGATCGCAGTGGCGGCCATTTTGATTATTCAACGATAACGAAAAACACAAACTTGATAGAGGCTAACCCAAGGAACATGTTTATAGTATTTCACAAGAATGGATACAAGTAGTTTCAAAGATGTCGTTTGAAATTTCCTTAAATTTGACCTAGTTTTAGACATGGAGGCCATCTTGGAAGACTGGCGGCCGCGAAAAACACAAATCTGAGAGGGACTATCCCAAATATCATGGTGATTAAGTTTCATTAAAATCCTTCAAGAGGTTTCAGAGAAGATGTCATATTTAACCTTTTCCTATATAACTCTATGTAAACGTTGGGTCGCCGTGGCGGCCATTTAGATTATTCGACGATAACGAAAACCACAAACTTGATAGAGGCCAACCCAAGGAACAGGTATATGATATTTCACAAGAATGGAATAAGTGGTTTTGGAGATGTCGTTTGAAATTTCCTTAAATTTGACGTAATTTTAGTCATGCTGGCCATCTTGGATGACTGGCGGCAACGAAAAACAAAAATCTGAGGGAAACTATCCTAAAGATCATTGTAATGAAGTTTCATCAAAATCCTTCAAGTGGTTTCAGAGAAGATGTCATTTTTAAAGTTTTCCTATATAACTCTTATGTAAACGTTGGGTCGCTGTGGCGGCCATTTTGATTATTCGACGATAAAGAAAAACGCAAACTTGATAGAGGCCAACCCAAGGAACATGTTTATGGTATTTCACAAGAATGGAATAAGCGGTTTCGGAGATGTTGTTCAAAAATTCTTTAAATTTGACCTAGTTTTAGCCATGGCGGCCATCTTGGATGACTGGTGGCCACGAAAAACACAAATCTGAGAGGGACCCTCCCAAGTTGGTTGGTTGGTTGAATTGGATTTTATAGTCGCACCAACAGCTAAGGTCATATGGCGATTTTCCAGCTTCCATTGGTGGAGGAAAACCCCAGGTGCCCCTCCGGGCAATTTTCGTGCAAGGGCGGGCACCTGGGTAGAACCACCGACGTTCCGCAAGCCAGCTGGATAGTTTCCTCACATAAACATTTCTAGGCCCCTGAAAGATCGAAACCCTACAGCGGTGAGTCCTCTCAAATAACATTGTGATAAAGTTTCATCAAAATCCTTCAAGCGGTTTCAGAGGAGATGACGATTTTATCAAATTGCTAACAGACGAACGAAAAGTGATCCCATAAGCTCGCCTGGCCTAACTAAAAAAGAGTTTAGAGTGCGGGGGTGGGGGTAGAATACGTGTTAAGAATTGACCAAAAAAAACACAGAAATATGTAAAAAAAAAAAAAAAAAAAAAGTCGTGGTGGGGAGGCGGGGTAAGGCGAGGGTGGAAAAAAAACTGAGTGAAGGGGGGAGGGCAGGGAATGCGTGCGGGCGGGTAGGTGGGTGGGGGGGCAACATAGCTATATGTGTAAAAATTGACCACAGGGTTCCCACCCCTTATTGGAAGGCCAAATTCAAGGACTTCCAAGGACCTTTTTTCCAAAATTCAAGGACTAATATTCACGTTTTTTCGGCATGGATGTACAACGTAATGCCCAAAACAGCAACAAATATTCTAGGAACGCACAACCAATAGCCATTTTTGGGAATGAACAGCAAAAATCCACAATTTAAGGACTTTCAATTACCTTATCAGATTTTTAAGCACTTTCCAGGCCTTGAATTTTTTTTTCAAATTCAAGTACTTTCAAGGATTTCAAGGACCCTTGGGAACACTACAACACAGAAATATGTAAAAAAAAAAAAAAGTGTTTTGGGGGCGGGAGAGGCATGGTGTGAGGGGGGGAAGGCAGGGGGGAGGGGGGCAACATGGCTAAATGTGTAACACAGAAATATGTAAAAAAAAAAAAAAAAAAAAAAAAAAAAAAAAAAAGGAGGGGGAGGGGTGGGGTGAATGCGGGCTGGCGGTGGGGGGAACATAGCTTTGTGTGTAAGACTTGACCAAAGCAACACACAATATGTAAAAAAAAAAGTTTCAAGTGGTTGTGGGTAGACGATGGGGAATGGTGTAAGAATTGAATAAAACAACACAGAAATATGTAAAAAAAAAAAAATCAAGTGGAGGGGAGGGGGAAGGCAAAGGATGGTGGGGGGGGGGGGGACAATATTGCTATATTTGTAAGAATTGGGGGATAATGTGCGGGCGTGGTGGAGGGGTGGGGGCAACATAGCTATATGTGTTAGAAAGAATTGACCAAAACAACAGAAATATTGGGGGGGGGGGGGGGGGGGGGGGGGGGGGGGGGGGGGGGGGGGGGGGGGGAGGGAGCCCATGACCCAATACGGGTAAATTATGAATAAAATGCATAATACTATAAGAAATACCAAACCAAAATTATAGATACATGTAAAGACAACAGCTTACATGCAAACCTAGATCTGCCTTAATTGCACATTTTATGGGCCATCACAATTTGGGTTTCATGGGAGCCCAGAATTTTCAGAAGACAAAATTACATATGCAACCCTTTACAACATACTATAGGGAAACCAATTCCCAAATTTAGTTGAGCTAGGACAAGAAATGTAAGAGATATAGACCTGTAAACACAGCTTACATGCAAAAATGTATGTGAAATAGACACATTTTAAGAGCTATCAAAAGTTTGGTTCCATGGGAGCCCATGACCCAATACGGGTAAATTATGAATAAAATGCATAATACTATAAGAAATACCAAACCAAAATTATAGATACATGTATAGACAACAGCTTACATGCAAACCTAGATCTGCCTTAATTGCACATTTTATGGGCCATCACAATTTGGGTTTCATGGGAGCCCAGAATTTTCAGAAGACAAAATTACATATGCAACCCTTTACAACATACTATAGGGAAACCAATTCCCAAATTTAGTTGAGCTAGGACAAGAAATGTAAGAGATATAGACCTGTAAACACAGCTTACACGCAAAAATTTATGTGAAATAGACACATTTTAAGAGCTATCAAAAGTTTGGTTCCATGGGAGCCCATGACCCAATACGGGTAAATTATGAATAAAATGCATAATACTATAAGAAATACCAAACCAAAATTATAGATACATGTATAGACAACAGCTTACATGCAAACCTAGATCTGCCTTAATTGCACATTTTATGGGCCATCACAATTTGGGTTTCATGGGAGCCCAGAATTTTCAGAAGACAAAATTACATAAGCAACCATTTACAACATTCTACAGGGAAACCAATTCCCAAATTTAGTTGAGCTAGGACAAGAAATGTAAGATATATAGACCTGCACAGCTTACACGCACAAATTGATGTGAAATAGACACATTTTAAGAGCTATCAAAAGTTGGGGTTCCATGGGAGTCCAGGGGTTACAGGAACCAAAAGTACTTAAGCAGTCCTTAAGATAATGCTATAAGGAAGCTCATGGCCAAATTTGGTTGTACTAGGATAAGAAATGTCTTTGTTCTTTGAATAGTCAAGCTAAAAAAACAATAGCCTAGAAAGCCACAAAGAAGGTACTCAATGACTTGGCAGAAGCCAGAGCAACAAGAGAATAAACCATTAAGGGCACATACAAGACAAGACTCAAACATCAAACGTCAGTCCTTTTGGGCTTTAGGTAGATGTCATCATAGGGTCCACAGCCTGTCTGGTCATCGCACAATTAAAGAGGAAAACATAGTGGCGAAATGTAAAAGGGTTCACCACCAAGCATGCAGTGCATTGCAAAATGATAGGGTCATAACCCCTTTTGATAAACCTTTAACAAGTTTAACAAAGATAGTATGAAAGTGATCTTGACCAAGGATCTTACAAAGTTTGTAAATCATGTCACCATAATAAATGCAGTGAGAATACTGTTTTGGAGCTCACGAGATGAAATAAAGTTGCATCTTCAGTGAAAAGAACAAATTTTCTTTTATTTTATGCTTCTATCAGTGTTTTTGTGTGTATTCCCCACTGGTAGTACCAAATAATAACCGTTTCACTACAGATTACAAGTTAATACACGACATACAACAGCACTGAAATTGTTTATTTCAGTAAAAATATTTTCCGTGAAATAAACATCAAAGTTTATGCAAAAATCTATGAAATATCTATTTATCACGGCAAACATACAACTATCAGCAAACTAAGGTAAGAATAACCACTTTTTGAAGTGAGATAATCACTATAGAAAAACTAGTTTAACAAGAGGTCAATGACCTTGAAGCTCTACTGACTGATTTTGATTTCAGGAAGTAGTCGCTAAAGACTTGTTTTTTTTCAGCCGTGGCGGCCATCTTGAATTTCCGGCCGAACTGAAATTTTGCTAGGATCAATTAGACATCAAGAGCAACATTCCTGTGAAATTTCATGAAAATCCTTCAAGTAGTTTCAGAGGAGTAGTCGCTGAAAGTTTTCATTATATAACTCTATGTAAACAAAGATGGCCACTGGCAGCCATGTTTAACGTCGAATCAAAATAATGTTTGACTCTGATAACAATCATGTCATGCTGATCATTTTACAACAAGTCCCATATCAATATCAATTTATTTTTCAAGAAGAAGTCGCTACAAACTTGTATTTTGAAGATTTATATTTAGCCGTGGCGGCCATCTTGAATTTCCGGTCGACCTGAAATTTTGCTAGGATCAATTAGACATCACAAGCAAACATTCCTGTGAAGTTTCATGAAAATCCGTCAAGTAGTTTCAGAGGAGCAGTCGCTACAAGTTTTCATTATATAACTCTATGTAAACAAAGATGGCCGCTGGCAGCCATGTTTAAAGGGAATGTAGCGCCACAGCCAAACCATCTTTATTATTGAGTTCTGATATACTTGAATAAGGGTGAAAGAATTATCAAAATTGGATGATAAACAAAGAAGATATGATCATTTGAAGTTTCTGTTAAAACGGATATGGAAGCGGCCGTTTTGAGAGCTATGACATCACGGTTCTAAATGACCATATACAGGCCTTTTTCTGCCCATTTTGGGAAAAAGACCCTGGACAAATTGGGAAAATTTATGCTGTAAATTGGGAATTTTCATAAGTTAGTTGTACATAAATATCAGGTTGTTTTAATTGCCTGGTTTCAATACATGATACATGATTTAAATATTGTTATTTTTATAGTATTTCCTTGTAAACATTTGTATATTTGACCTGACTTTGTAAAAAAAAAATAATAATTTAGAATTGGGAAAAAAACAACTATATTTGGCATTGGGAACGGGTCCGATAGTCGGACCCGAGAGAATAGTAGAAAAAGGCCTGATAAATGGAATATTTATAAATATGAAATTTTACTGATTTATAGGGAAAAAATGACAGCAACTGTATGAAATATATGTAATACTTAATGGCAATAATGATTTATATCACCAGTAAAAAAAAATCATTCATTTGCAGTGAATTTCTTCGTTTTAAATGATATTTATCAATATTCCATATATGGTAATATGGAACTATGACGTCATAGTTCTAAAAATGGCGGCTCCCATATTTGTTTTAGAACAACCTTTAAATGGCCATATCTTTTTTGTTTATCATCCGATTTTGACAATTCTTTCACCTTTTTCCAAGTTTTTCAGAACTCTCAGTAACAGAGTTGTTTGGCTGTGTCGCTACATTCCCTTTAACGTCGAATCAAAACGATTTTCGACAAGGACCAACATCATGTCATGCTGATCATTTTAGAAAAAGTCCTATATCAATATCACTTATAGTTTTCAATTGAATTGAATTGGATTTTATAGTCGCACCAACAGCTAAGGTCATATGGCGACTTTCCAGCTTCCACTGGTGGAGGAAGACCCCAGGTGCCCCTCCGGGCAACTTTCGTGCACGGGCGGGCACCTGGGTAGAACCACCGACGTTCCGCAAGCCAGCTGGTATCGTTTCAAGAAGTAGTCGCTACAAATTGTTTTTTTAAAACCTATTTTTAGATTTGGCAGCCATCTTCGATTTCACATCAACATGAATTTTTGCTAGGATCAACTAGACTTCATGGGCAACATTTCTGTAAAGTTTCATGAAAATCCATTCAGTAGTTTCAGAGGAGTAGTCAATACAAAAAAAAGTTTACGGACAGACAGGCGGACGCACGCCGCACCACGGCATGAACTTTATTTCTGGTAATTTCACTGCTTGAAAACAGTGGATTATCACTTTTATTTTACTGAGAAAATTATATAAATCACTGGAAAGCATCAAATAAGAATGCTTCACAAACTTCGCTTTAATATTATTACAGGCCAAAAATGTAGTTTTTCTTGAATAAGAGCAATAAGCTTATCTTTAATAAGGTGATGTGGTAAGGGATGTTCCAGAAAAAATACCTGGAGGGGTTTGGCGGCGCTATATATTTTTTCTACGAGTGGTGGGATGAGGCAGATATTTTTTTACGTGGGCGGTGGGAGCTGACCGATACAAATTTCTACAGGTCTTTGGATATAAATGATAATATATGATTCTGTAGGTGGTGGGTGTTCCGGAGATTTTGTTTTATTTCTATCGGTGGTTGGGTGAAATCTCTCGGCGACAGTACGCGATACCAAAGTGTATTCCAAAATCGGCACAATGCTTTTTTTTTTTAACGGCATTTCGCTAAAAGGAAGTAACTCTGACTCAAGTTCCGGGTGTGACGTCACACCTCACTCTTCACAGTGGAGGTATGCTCTGCTGTCACTGAAGCGATCTTGAAATTTTTATAGTACGGTAAGGCTTTTGCCCCCAACCATTTACAAGCATCCGAGTGTCGTTTCTTGATCCTCACTTTTTTAATCGGTTTTGTGATAAATCCAATGCCAGGTATTGCAAGGAAAACATGTGGAAGACATGAGGAAACAGTATGCAACACAGTTTATAAAGTCAATGACGAGTGGGACGTTGTTCTCGCAGAAAAACGGACAGCGTCATTTCATGTTCGCCCCACATAGTTGCGCCCCACGTTGATTCACCTACCATTTCTTATTTATTTATTTATTAGAGGTACGTCGTCTGAGGGTTTTTTTTGTGGTACAAAAAAATATAGTCGAACCTCTATAGCTCGAACACCGGTGATTCGAATACCATCGGTAATTCGAACACATTTTCCGGTCCCGACACAACTCCTATATAATTCAATGTAATTTAACCTCGATTATTCGAATATTATTTCTCGAATACCCCGGCTCGCTTGAATACTTTTTACGGTCCGAAGATCCATTTTTGTGTGAATTTAAACCTCGCTTAATCGAAGGTGATGATCCGTTGCCATGCGACGTCGGCCATATTAATTGTAATCGACGCGTTTGTATTTGTTTGTGACAAGTTCGATCATGGTGCGAAAACAGATAATGTTGGTTGTTAAAGGTGCGAACATTTATGATTGAAAAGCGATAATAGACAGATAAAATTTATGTTTAGTGAACTTCGTTTACTGTTAATTACGATAAATTAAACACGGTTGATTTTCTAATTAAATAATGTACGGAAACCAGTCTCACTTTGTTCTCATTATTCGGACTTCTGGAATGTATGTTAAAATCTATTAGTGTGATATTTCTTTAAATAAATGATAAAACAAACACATTATTGCAGTTTTTCTTGTATTTTCAGTGTAACAATTACATGTTATATATCCGTTAAGAGGTTTAAACAAACATGCATGAACATAAAAAACACCGAGAACGATACATCATGTACACAAGTAACACTATTTCGGGTGGTACACAAATTCGGATAGATATTTTAATTTTTACCGTTGCCTCGAAGCCACCGATAGCTCGAACATATCGCTATGGTCCCGTTGACTTCGAGCTATCGAGGTTCGACTGTATGTAGAATATGTTTTATTAATGTGTTTTTTAATTGTTTTGTCTCCATTATATTTTTTTTTAAATAAGTTAAATATTAACACAGTCCAAAATAAAAAAGGAATATCCCAGTTAAAAGTTTCTCTTTTTTTTTTAATCACTTCTATAGAGGGGTGGGGTTTGACCAAAAAATCACTTCTATGTGGGGTTCTTTATTTTTAATTGCTTCCTTGGGGGGATCATTACCTATCAGGGTTTGAAATTAACTTTTTTCAGCAACTTGAGTACCTTACACAATTTACTTGTCCCCAGTCAAATTTACTTGTCCCCGCACTTCATGTAAAAGTGATACAAACAAGAGGCCCAAGAGGGCCTGTGGACGCTCTACTTGCTCAAGATAAAGTTTAAGTATAAGGGGCCATAAGTCTTTCAAAAATCGTTCAACCGGAACATGGTGATGATATATGCAACTAGGCTTGGTACTGATCATCCCTGCAATGTTTCGTTGAAATCCAGCCAGAGGTTCAGGAGCACTAGTCTAGACAAGTTAGTGTATTCAAACCTTTAAGGGCTCATAACTCTGCCAAAATTCATTCAACCAGAACATGGCAATGACAGGTGCAACTAGGCTTAGTACTGATCATCCTCGCCAAGATTCGCTGAAATCTGGCAAAGAGTTCAGAAGAGACTAATCTGGACAAAGTTTGTGTATTAAAACATTTAAAGGGTCACAACTCTTCCAAAAATCATTCAACCGAAATATGGCGATGATATGCACAACTAGGCTTGAAATTACCCATGTTTCCATACCAAATAAAAGTATCAAAAAGCATTTTCTGTACAACTTTAGTCCCATTTCTTTAAGATTACCCCACCCCTTAAAACATGCTAAAAATGCAATTTTAGCAATATTTCAAATGTCAATAAATAAAAATAAAAAAAAATCCTACACATATCAGGGTCTTGTCTGCCCTCATAATGCTCATGCATATCAGGAAATGCTAAATTTTACATACCTAGTCCGGCATTTTAAAAAGTTATTCCATGCTGATCTCCTCATCAGTGAAAATCAGCCATTTTAACTACTTTTAGGAAGTTTTTGATTGGTTCACATTTTTCTATTTATAGCCTCAAAAAAAAACGAAGAATGCATATTCCAATACACCAAAATAAACTTAGAAGTAATCAAAACTGAAAAAAACATCAAACATGTGCTTCATAATTATTATAAAGACCATCCATGGACCTAAAAGATGCTCAGCTGATTTCTTTCTGATTTACACCATGGACATTCATGAAAAACTGAGGACTGCCCCCTATAGACACTTGCAGGGCTTTTTTCCACAAAATTGGGAAGAGGCCCAGGCCTGTCCATTTTGGGAAAAAAGAACGCGCTTATTTCTCATTTTGGGAAAAATACAAGGTTTCATAAATTCAGTAAATATGACATTAATATACTTTATTTATATTGTTATCCATTATTTACCATAATTATTAACTTTTCCAAGTCATAATTTACTTAGCAGACAAAAACAAACTGCAGAATTCATGCTTTTTCTCAAATTCTGAGAGACTGCTGTTTTCCGATTGGGAAATATTTCTGCCACAGTTGGGAAAAAACAGTCCAATTTTCTGTTGGGAAGAGGCCCTTTACAGGCCTCTGTTATATAAGGTAAAAAAGCCCTGACTTGCACTAGTCTTGTTTAGTGAATAAGCGTCAATCTGATACAGACTGCATTTACTTATTTTCGTTTGACAATGAAGTTATGCAAATAATCATGTGGAATTGGAGAGAGGTTTGACTACATATGTCATCGGACGATTTGTTGGTTCTGTCAGTCTGTCGTGGGTGATATTCAGTCCAAGTGTGTGCTGTTTATTTCTACTCGCAGAAAAAAGCAAGTGCTTGAAATTTTCAGTAGCAATCTGAAAAATCAACTCGCATTTTGCGAGTCCGTAAGAGTGAAATTCGACCCCTGAAAAATACATTGTATTGAGATATCTATGAAAATGGTTATTTTTCATGACGACTATCGCTTCTTTGCCAGTATATGTTAGGCGTAAAAAAAAAAGTTGTTTGTTTCCACTAACCCGACCGACCCTAATTTTACCCCCCGACCCTAAACTTTTTTTTTCGATTTTGGTACGAAAATTTTTGGGTACGAAGAAAATGTTTGCGAAACGTAGACGGAACGAAATAAATGAGTACGAACAACGTATTCATTTGGTTGTCCTCGTTTTTATCGTCAGCAGTCGATCCAATATGGCAGCCTCCACGGATCGGCCAACGTGTATTTTGGCCGTGAATTTGGGCATCTGCCCTCACAATAACAAGCCTATACAAAAATGTTCAGTGTGTCTACTCTTTTGGACATTCTACAAACTATTTCTTTCATATCATCCTCAAGCCATCAACCTTGTGAAGACCCTGGTTTCCACCAACATCAATGGAGAAAATTCTTACGAGGTTTTGTCACATTTCCTTTTTTGTCGATAAATTTAAATCCTTTATAATAGCTGTTAATTGTAAGATAAAAAAGTACAGAGTAAATATTTATCAAGAAAATTTTGCTCTGAAACACCATGATGTTTGATGGTATTAAAACTGTGTGAAATCAAGTTTTCACTAGTATTTTTAATGGTAAAAAATGATAGCATGCATTTAAATTCATGTTGTCATTTTTTACCATCAAAATACAACAGGCACTTGAAATTCTGTCACAACTGTCAGGTCTCGAAAAATCCACTCGCCCCTCCAGCAGTTTGTGAGTGTTTTTGTCAGTTCCAACGAGTGTAAAACTCCTGCCACCTTGTCGTTACAAATTGAAAAACTGTGTAAAATGCTGTAGGTTGATATGTTAAGCTTAAAATTTGCCTTTTCAGTGAAATTGTACAATGCTGTAGGTTGATATGTTAAAGATGCAGGACCGGTATAGGGAGGTCAAGTTTGTTTACATGCATACTTTCAAATTATGATTTGGCTATGTATTACACTCCCCTAAAAATGAATTAATCTAAAATGATAACACCGAAATGTTTCATAAACATGGAGAAAATTAACATTTGGAAGAAAAAGCTGCCAGCTTTTTCTTGTTTGTTTGTTTACAGTTTGAATGTGTTTAACTCAGTGTTATAAATAGGACTTGTATTATCGTTTATTTCAACTACCTCGATAGCTCAGTGGTTAGAGCGCTTGTCTTGTGAGCAGCAGGTTGCGGGTTCGAGTCCCACCACAACCTGGGAATTTTATTTTTTCTTTCATAGTCAGATTCAAGAAATGTTTTGATAAAAAACTTGGAAAGTCGAAATTCTATGTTTTATGTTGAAATCGGTGGCTAATATTTTGGTATTTCTATTTTTATTACATATTTAACCAACAGAAGCCTTTTCATTCTATTCTGAAGGTCTCGAGATACCGGTCCTGCATCTTAAAGCTTAAAGTTTGCATTTTCAATGAAATTGTACAATGCTGTAGGTTGATACTATGTATAGCACAAAACTTGCCTTGTCAATGATAAACTGTGTACAATGCTGTAGGTTGATACTATGTGTAGCACAAACATGCCTTGTCAATGATAAACTGTGTACAATGCTGTCAGTTCACATACCTATAGCACAAAATTTGCCTCTTAAATAAAAAAAAAGTTATGCCTACCTACCTACCCTATTTTTTTTGGGAATGTTAGCGGAAACAAACAACTTTTTTTTTTTGGCCTTACTGGTTGTATACCGATATCGTCATTTATATGTTGGTTCTTTAAGTTAGAATGTGTTGACTTTGATCCTATGCGTCAAATGTACTACAGTGTTAATACTATGACCCAGTTATTTATTCCTTTCTTCATCTTTCGTCCGTTTTTGCGCACATGACCTATTTATGTGTCGACGTGCCGTAAAACAACATTCATTCATTCTTTAATATAATATCTAAATCAAAACTAGTCCTCTCATCAATATTTTTGCCAGAAGAGAAGCTTACCCCTTTGCCGTAAATATTCTGTGTTTACATTGATCCTATTGTCAGTAGCAAGTGTCATGTGACCGTTACTAAATATAGACTGAAATGGGCCGGTTGTTTGAGCTGAATGTAGTAGTTATCGTCATGTTCAGTTTTATACCGAACAATCCTTGTTTGGGATGATGAAAACGTGTGTAGTTGTTAATTGAAACATAAATATACATGCATATGAAAACACATAAAAAAAAAATATCTAGAAAAAAATGATATCTACAATTTAAAATGTTTTTTCAACTGTAGGTATCGGATGTAATTTACTTCACTTCGACGTTCATAATTTAAAGGGTACTAACTGTCTGCAAATTTAATTGATTGATGTGAACTAGTCGTCTCCCTTGGCTGAAAATGTTTTAATAGTTTTTGGGCATGCCGCATGTCAAATTGATTCAATGGTTCGACGTAAAAGGTCAGCTATTTTAAAAGAAAATTTTCCTGCACATGCGTATTATATTTTTTTATTTAAATAGCACGTGATTACCCCCCCCCCCCCCCCCCCCCCCCCCCACACACACTGTTTTGTTTGTAACGGTATTTATATCTAGGTAAACGGGTTGGTTTGAGAGTGTATGTTAACATTTCTAAACTATTTTTTCTCTCCAATCGTCTGATGATAGCGTGTAGTTATTTGTAAAGTAGGGTCGAAAAATAATCACAACATCGAACGTTTTATTGACAACGACGAAAACTGGTGAATGCCGATAACTGGTATACAGCCAGTATTGCTATTAAAATGAAAGGTGTACGTTTTTTTAAAGAACTTGTATGGGAAATTGGAAACATGGCTTTGTCTTTTAGCTTCCATACAACATCCACAACGACCACGTGCACAAAAAAACAACATATTTTTTATAGCAAGTAAAACCAACGCTTATGGGACAAAACGAAAATTAAAAACAAATTTTAAATAACACCAGGGGCGTAGCCAGGCATACTCCTGTACACCCGGGCGTACTTCTTATAAAATCGAATGTGAAAAAAGTGCTTATTTTTTAAAATCAGCAATACAAATTGAAGGGGGGGTAGGGGGTGAGGCACTTTTTTTAAAAACACACTTAATTGGAGGCTTAATTGGAGGCTTTCGCCTCCAAAATCTCGCTCAAATGAAGCCACACAACTCCAAAATTGCAAATTTCAAATATTTCCGGGGGAGGCCCCCAGGACCCCCACAAGCAGCAAGGGGGATACCCCCTCCCGCACCCTCCCCCAGGGCGTATTCTCCAAAACGCTCTGGCTACGCCCCTGAAAACATTTTTATGGAAATTTGGATTATTGTCTATTGAAAGAAAAAAAAACCCAGGTAGATCTAAATAATCAGATTTCCGACTGCTATTAATGAGGGTACCAACCCCCACCCCACTGGCATCTGGAGTACTGGGTTTTTTTGGGCCAGAGGGTTGGCATCTGGAATACTATTTGAATAATGTGAGGCCGCTGCGCGGCCAGGGCCCGAGCTCTTTAGGGGGGTCCGGGGGGGGCATGCCCGCCCCGGAAAATTTTGAAACCTAGGTGCTCTGAAATGGCATTTCCAGCAATCCCAGACATAATTTTTTTTAATTTTTTGGATGGAAAAAAAATTGAGAAAAATACGGCGTACGCGTATGAAAAACTGCGATGTCGGCGTACCACAACTCGGCGTACGGAATACTGGCTAATATGGGTCGGAATCCGGCGTACGAAAAGGGGGTCGGTACCCTCATTAATAAAATCGTGGGTTTTTATGTATGTGTATTCGTATATTTACATCAGATCACGTCTTTATCGTTCATATGTGTTTCTTCGCCAAATCAATGACTTACCCAACATCTAAACCTTCACTTAAAGCACAAATCTCAATTACAATCTGTATCCAACTTCTCAACAAAGACGCGCGAAATTTTCCGGAAGTGACGCAGCGGGGTAGGCCCCTTAAGGACTCACATCACTATTATCTCCCTTGATAAAAAAAAACAAGTTCGCTTTTCTACATTTTACATTGATTTATCTTTACCAGGTTCTAAATCTACAGCATTTTAGGAAGAGATCACAGAAAAATGCATGCTGATATAAGATTTCTAGCTAATTCTGCCTCATTTTACACCTCATGGGTCTAATCTCCACGAGGTTGTATTTTTGTCTAAATTTTGATAGAAATTAAAAAAAGTTCAATCTGGTAAATATTTGTTAAAAGTTAATAACATGCAGATCAATGAAGAATTTAAGCATAAATACATGTTGCAAAATCTTTTTTAACTCTATGCCACGAACAAAAACATTATAATGGCACCCTGTGGAAAATTAATTGTGGTGTGAGACGTAAAGCGCGAAGAGCAGTCCCGAAATACGAAAAGGACACGTAAAAGCATGTGGTGAACCCAGGGGCGTTCCTGGGGCTCATTTAGGTATACGCACCATCCAGTTTTGGATTCACAAATGTGCCTAACCCCCCTATACCTTCAGTTTTTATTGCATTTTTCGCATTTTTAGCCCTTTTTATTTGTTTGCTTCTTTAATAGCCTGTACGCACGTGCATCAGTGCGTATGCCCAGGTACGTCCCTGGAACCGAGTGGTCAACACATAGAATATAATATAAAATAAATATGGTGATAATACTAAATAGAACTTACAGGTTTGGAGTCGGTTGTTGAAGTGCCGTGTCAGTACGTTCGTGTTGTCAATGTCCCGGAAAACCCGTTTAGTCCGTGGAGTCCGTGGATATAGCTCACTGAATCGGCGATGTTGTGAGGCTAACAGCCCGCCGTATGTACCACCAACTTATAAATGAAGGAGGAAGGCGTATACATGCTCCTTTTGGTATGGGATTGTAGACGGATGATGCAGGCGTCCGTCGTTAACAGTTATACATGTACACGGCAAGGAATATGAATGTGTCTCGTTTATCTAGTTTATTATCAGTCTCATCAAACAATAGTTTCTCTTCACTATCGGAGGACAGCAGAACCCCACAGACTAGCTCTAGCACTAAAACTCCACTGCCAACATCAAAATCACAGCATAAATATATATCAAAGCTTAAAATACTATACACAAACTGTCAATCAATTGTAAATAATTGTAAATAAGAAACCTGAATTACATAGTCACCGGTACAGAATCGTGGCTGACCAAAGACCATTTCTCCAAAGAGACATTTCCAACATCTCTTGGTTACTCAGTTTTCAGAAATGACAGAGCCAAAGGTAAAGGTGGTGGTGTTTTTATCTTTGTCAAGAACAACATTCTAGCCACTGAGCAACCACAACTTAAAACGGACTGCGAAATCCTATGGGTTAAATTGCAAGGAAATGGCTGTAAACCTTTGCTGGTTGCATCATATTACAGCTAGACCTCACACACAAGACTTACAGAGTTTGCCCGTATTGGAGAAAAGTCTTTACCTTGCACGCAAAATCAAAGGGACCCTTTTCATCCTAGGCGATTTCCCCAAGTTATCATGGGACCCAGAACACACTCCTTCTCTAAAACCTGGTTGTAACTCGTCAAACGTTTATGAAAAATTCCTCAATATTATTGATGATAACAGCCTAACACAACTGGTAAATGAACATACTCGAAACACTCGAACATACTAAATGAACATACTCGAAACAACAACACTTTAGACCTTTTATTGACAACAAATCCCACATTCGTAAATAAAGTCCAAATCCTGCCTGGCATATCAGATCATGGTGTTGTCCTGGCCGAGTCAATGCCAGACCCAGTATACTCAAACAAAAAACACGGAATATACCCACATGGTTGCTTCCAACGTGCAAATTTTGCAAGACTCTGACAACATCTCAGTTGAGGATCTCTGGATCAAGTTTACAAACAGCATCAACACTGGGATTTCTAATTTCGTACCCATGAAGAAAATTGGTTCAAAAAAGTCCCTACCTTGGATCACTAAAAAAATAAAAACGCTTATTAGCAAAAGAGACAAATTGTACACTAAAGCAAAACAAAATAAATCAGATATAAAATTACAAAATTCTTTCTAGGCAATGAAACTACTAATAAAAACAAAAATAAAAAAGTCACATGATTCATATCTTGAGAACATTCTCAACATTGCAGAGCCTGGACAGTCAACCTCTAAAAGTAAACTCTCAACTAAGAGGCTGTACTCACTTATTAAAAACTCTAAACAAGACTCACAAAGTACCTCACCACTTAAGGAAACTTAAAAACAAACAACACTGACAAGGCAAATATATTAAATAACCAGTTTCAATCTGTCTTTTCTAAAACTCCTCCGCTGTCTTTGAAACAGCCATGTCTTATAAACCTGAGACACTTAAACCCACTACAATATTGTAAATTTCCACAGTCACAATACCTGGAGTACTAAAACTGTTAGCAAACCTATAAAAGCTGATAAAGCTGCTGGACCCGACCAGATCAAGTCTGTTGTTCTCAAAGAGCTGAGAAATGGGCTAGCAGATAGCAGATATAATTACCATCATTTTTAACCAATCTCTGTCCACAGGTACTGTTCCAAGCGACTGGATGCCCCTATTCAAGAAAGGCGACACCAGTGATCAAACTACCGACCAATATCCCTTACTTGCATTCTTTGTAAAACTCTGGAGCACATAGTTCTTGGGGTGGGGTGGGGCCTGGGATTTTTTTTGAAAAAATATTCTGACCCTTGAATTGTTGAGAAAAAAAATATCCTGGCTCTCAAAAAAATAATCCAGCCTTCTCTCATATTCTTCAAAAAAATAGAAAAAAATAATCTTTCTCCCTATTCAGTCTATGATAAATGTAGATATATTCCATTAGCCACTGGATTCAACATGAAAATGTTTAACCACAATCTGGCTACATCCACAGCTTCTGCTCAGAAGTTTATCGAAATCTCCAGTTGAAATGAGTTTAGAAGACTGTGAGTGATAGTATTCATGGTTGTAATAAATGTGATGTACATAGATTATGGTAGTAATAAATATGGTATACATTAGTCATGGTAGTTATAAATGTGATAAATGTGATATACACTGGCAATGGTGGTAGTAAATGTGTTGTATAACGTGTTATAAAGTGGTCATAATAGTAAATTTGGTATACATTGGTCATGGTAGTAATGAATGTGATATTCATATAAAGTCATAGTTATAATTAATGTGGTATACATAAGTCATGGTTGTAATAAGGCCATTATTTTTTGTTTTTGATATAAATTTGTTTTACGAACCCTCCTACCACAAAACGAAATTAGGTATTTTATTTTTTCAATAGGGAATTTGATAGTTTATTCTTTTTACCTCCTCCCAGATTTTAATAGAACATTTCATTCCATTCCTTTAAATTAAAATTAAACTATGCTTTAGCTGTTTTTTATTTTTATTTGTTTCCCTTCCTCCTGCAGCAATTCACTGTCTTGATGGTTCGTACAACAAATAATAACAAATAATGGCTTAAATGTGTTATACATTGGTAATGGTAGTACGTAAATATTGCAATCCTGTGAGGGTGACGGTGAATATTTGTAAACCTACTAAGGTTATTAGTTTTATTATACTGAAAAATATGTTTGAAAAAGAAATTTGGTCCTGCTAAATATTCCTTTGAAATAAAACAGGAGAAAACATTGTTACTAATCTGTCGGTTCCAAATCACTATTCTCAGCACCTAGCTAGAAAATAAATTTCTTTTATGTTCCTTCGAAATCTTCAGCTGTGAACTCGTGCGTAAAATTTTCAAATAATCTTCAGAAGGTTGTGCAAACTGTGTTCGCCATTTTAGTAAATGCTCACTGATTTTTATTTGCATATGTATATACATACACTGTTCAGCATAGGACATTGCTTTGACTTCACACTCATAAGACAGTACCAATTATACTGGGGTGACATTACAAAAAATACTATCATTCAGTGACTCACTCTATGGAGACATTACAAGCGATATGAGATATTACAAAAATGGGAAAATAACAGTATTTAACATTGGTGTTTGACATTCATTATTAATAAATATTAAATATGATATCAGTGGTCATGGTAATAATAAATGTAGTATGCATAGGCTAGCTCATGGTAGTAATACATGGGGTATTTAGTGGTCATGGTAGTAATGAATGGAGTATTTAGTGGTCATGGTAGTAATTTAGAAGAGCAAAAGGGGCTCACATAGAAAGCAGACAAGGACAAGCATAACTAAAGATTAAAACTAGCACATGGACATTAAATCCACCATATATGGAAAGATCCATATTAAACAAGAGTTGTCAAAAGGACAGAACGCTCAACTATTCAAAGTCAATTTTAAACAAGGCCACTGACACTTCTGTCTCACCAACCATGGTGCCAGTTCATTCACAAGGTCTAGTCTTAACTGTGGAGTTTAGGTGAGGTGAGTGTGTAGGGGGTGCGCAGAGGTGTTGGTCAGTAGTGTTGGGAATCGGCTGAAAATTCATGATCGATTATCTGAATATTTAACAGACCGAGGATCGATCATTAATCGATTAAACATGGCTGCTATAAAAGACAAGTGTAAGCCTTTTTCAGACTATAATGAAGACAAGAATCACATTTCAAGTATGTTCTGGTAATAAAGGAACAGAATAAAACTAACCAATATATATTTTAAAAAATAAGTTTTGATAACCGCTATAAATATGTGATTACTTTTGCACAATTATATCTCATTTTATTTATTGTATACTTTAGTACAAGAGAATGAAATAAGCCATAATTTTCAACAACCGAGTAAAGTCGATCATGAACATTTTTAATCGAATAATCAGATCAAAGGCATAATGACTGATGATCGATCAAATCGATTAATCGGAACAGCACTAAATGGTCAGTAAACGTATACCAAATATCATAGAAAGACCTTCAATACCCCAGAATGAATATGAGGGAGGGTGGGGGAAGAGAACAGGATGCAGACATGGTAACTGAAGAGAAACCAAAAGAATATAACAAATATTTGTCTATTTATCTGTGGGGATGGTGGTGTAGGAGTGGGGAAGGTGTGGGCGTTTATGGGGCTAATGATATTTACAGGCTTGCCATTGTCATTTGATGTATGCAGTGAGTTTCATTGAAATATATGAAGCTGCTTGAAAAAACAACAACATCATCTGGCTAAAATGAAATAAAAAGTTATGAAACATATGTCTGTAAGTGTCCTTGATGACTCTGAGTGACACTTGTCAAGCTCCTTTGACAGAGATATATGGCTAGCGGGTATTGAAATAAATGGATTGCCAGAAAATAAAATCAGAAGTCTACACCTTTTCTAAAATACAATACAGAAAATATTTATCCAGAAAAAGGGCCATACTTTTGCTAAAATGCAATACAGTGTTATGGAACATGTGTCTACTAGCATCCATGCTTTACTGAAGTTGTATTAATAAGTAACAATCACCTATTGGCATTCAAGGACTTGCCTAAAAACTTTAACCAGAATTTTGAAGTTGAAAAAGGAACATAACTGTGCTTAAATGCGATACCGAGTTAATATGAACATGTGTCTACTAGCACCCGTGTTATTCCAAGCTTTACTGAAGTTTTGTTGATGTACGACTTTCAGTTGTTAAAATATATGGACTTGTCAAAAAAGAACATTTAAACCAGAAATTCAAAGTAAGAAAAGGGTCATGCTAATACAGAGTTATGGAACATGTGTCTACCAGTGTCATTGATGGTACTGATGGAATATTTCAAGTTTCACTGTCCAGTGGTTGCTGAAATAATTGGACTATTTGTTTTAGTTACTACAACTGAAAACCAACGTCGACGCAGATGTTGAGTAGATCTACAACAGCTCTTCTTATTCTACGAATAGTAAAACTTGAAAAAAAAAAATTCTGGCTTTCAAGTTGACGGGGAAAAAATCTGGCTAGTGCATTAGGCGAAATAAAAATCCCGGCTTTAAAGAAATGGAAAAAAAATATTCCGGCTGAAAGGAAAATCCCAGGCCCCCACCTGAAATCAAAATGGTCGGTCCCTAAATGCTTATTGATGAAACTTGACCTTTATTGAACATTTTATCAAGAACGTCTCCTGATTTTTTTATAGACCAAAATAAATTAATCCCAGAGTTTTCGTAAGATTTATCACAATATAGTTTAACGTGATCTTTAACGGCAGTAATACAAGAAGTTAACAGTTTGGAGATGTTTGTTGTGGTGCAGGCACTAGAATTTCAAATAAAGCGAGCCGTATACGGATTTTTATGTAATTTAGGAATCCAGTACATAGTAGGCAGTTTATTTTGCTTATCGTTTACACCAGCCTTGAAAGTAGTGCACCGAGTGATATGTGCGGAAACAACATCATCCTCGGTAGAATTAATTGGAGTATACGAATTGGTGCTGCCGAGTTCCAGAGATAAAACATTGACGTAATGTAGGCGTCAAACAATAATTACATTATTAGCTGCTTTATCTGCAGGAACTAAAACAAATTTATTATGAAATTCCTGAATTCCCGATTTTTAAATTACGAAAGGAAAACCTAGGTCTCGGAGGAAGTAAACAGGGGTTAGCATTATAAAAGTTAATACGTGTATCTATAATTTTAAGAATTGACTTTTTCCAAGTAGAAAGCGAGTTTGGGTCCGCATGTTCTCTACGACACCATTTTATTCTAAAATCTTCAATGGAGTGGGCGATCTGGGCACGACAGGCATAAAAATCAATAGTTGAAGGTAATCTATATTTAGGACCTTTCGAAAACAAATGCCGAATACGTTTATCAACAATATCAAAATTACCAGTGATGACATGACCTGCCGGAGCATAGCAAAATGTTGATATGTCCTTAGGAGTATTATTTATTATATCAAGGTCAGAAACTATATTGTTTGCATCTGAGAGGTGTTCACGTGAAACCTTTGGACTAAAAAATGTACTAATTAGGCGATTTAGGTATCGGTATGTGGTATGCAATACAACTGATGAAACATTAATATATATAGTGTAACTGTTAGTGGATTCGTTATGAAGTACTTTTATAACTAAGTATATGTTGATGAGCAACATGAATCAACATTAGGCAATATGTGAACCGTATGAACCTAGATGCTACTCAATACATATGATAATAATAATAATAATAATAATAATAATAATAATAATAATAATAATAATAATAATAATAATAATACATATCGTTGCTGATTTGTTTATTTTGGGAACAGTTTTTCAGTTAGATGGCTAAATGAAACTCGCTATGAATTATTTTTAATTTTACCTTGCCAAAAGGCTCGTTAAAATTAAAATAATTCATAACTCGTTTCATAAATCTTATATGAAATGGGAACTCGTTTAAGATCCTCCGAGTCACGTCACTGTCGCAGTTTCACATACGGTCAAACGAACGTTTTTTTGTTGTTATTTAGTTCGTTTTTAGTAAAGCTAAAACAAAATCACTGTATAGAATACCGAATTGTCTTTCAACTCGTCTTTGAAATACCCAGCTACACCGAAACACAAAAGAAACGCATCACTTGGCAAAATTGCTACACAAAAATAATGAACGTTCTAATTTATTCCATACAACAATATTTCATTACTACAATATCAACACCATATAGTATATACTGTGAAGATTTAACAAAAATCGATTATCGGAAAGTATGAATTTCATTCAGTCAAAACACTACACCCCCAGATTCAAAAGTCACAAAAGTCAATAGTTCGTGTAGCCACCACACGCGTGGATGCAGGCGCGGATGCAGGCTGAACGCCTCCTCCTCACTGAGCAGACGGCATTGGCATTCCGACGTTGTGGAATGTTTCTCAACTCTTCCGTCAATGCCTGACGTAGCTCCCTGACGTTGTTTGGTGGCGGCTGTCGTCCATATACGCGCTGGTTAAGCTCCTCCCAGAAGTTCTCAATGGGTGCAAGATCAGGAGGTAGGGCCGGCCAGTTCATCACTTGGATATTATTCGCACGTTGGAAGTTAGCTGTGTATTGAGCACATCAGGGCGTTGCCATGGTGGAATACGCCCCGCGGTTGTTGTTTTTGTTTTTGTTTTTGTTTTTTTAAGCACTTTAACAAGAAAAATCAAAGTACTAAAAGTACCGAGAATGCTAGGTTTGATAGGAAAGACAAACAATACTGATGTATAGAAATTACTCAACTCTGCTGTAAAAGAAAGTAAATTGATGTATAATGATACATCTTCATTAGGCTATTTCTGATAAGAAGATTTTGATAGATAGTAATTAGGCCTATTCTATAGGAAATATACTCTTTTTCTTTTCTAACATATATTTGATATTATTGTCTCTTTGTGTTTTTTTTTGTCTATATATATATATATATTATTTTTTTTTAATAAATTGAAAAAAGAAGTAATATAAATGAAGATAGTAAGGCAAGTTATCTAAATTAAGTAAGTTGGGTTTGCATATGCTCGGGTCGTTTTGCCTCATTCTAACGAATCAATCCCATTTGGCCATTTAGTTTGACAGCATTTCCCGCGTAAAATAAACAACACACGACAGAGTTCGGAGTAAGTTATGCATGTTGTTTCATCATCAGAAAAGAGTATTCTCACTAACAGTTCTGTATGTATGCTAGGAGAAGGGTGGACGCATTGTCTTAAAGGGACAGTCCGTAAGTAAGCAGATATTGAGCATAGCCAAATAACTCTGATTTTTATTCAGTGAAATTTCTACTGGTATGCAAGTAGTAGCCGAACAGAAAATAGTGTTTATTGTACTGTTTGTTGTTATTTGATATTATTCAAACAAAAACAACTTACAGAGTAAAGTTAAGTTCACTGCATTAATTGTTAAAAACTACAACATCCGATTACAAGCTCGCGCACGCGCTGTTAATAGGGGCCCTCAAAAGGGCAACCAATAACCGTTGATTGACAGCAGTACAGAAGTAGTAGCCGAATTGCTAAAAAAACGGATACATTTACAGGCCTTTTTTCTACTATTCTCACGGGTCCGACTATCGGACCCGTTCCCAATGCCAAATAATGAAATATAGTTGTTTTTTCCCAATTCTGAAATAAAATTCCCATTTTTTTTTTTTTTTTTTTTTTTTTTATACAAAGTCAGGTCAAATATACAAATGTTTACAAGGAAATACTATAAAAATAACAATATTTAAATCATGTATCATGTATTGAAACCAGGCAATTAAAACAACCTGATATTTATGTACAACTAACTTATGAAAGTTCCCAATTTGAGGCGTAAAGCGATTAGATTTTTTCCCAATTGGGCAAAGTTTACGGCGTAAATTTTCCCAATTTGTCCAGGGTCTTTTTCCCAAAATGGGCAGAAAAAGGCCTGATTTATGGTCATTATTCCTATTGGATGCCCCATTCTGTAAGAAAGACAACTCATCCCATTTATGACCTAAATATATTAACAAGAGATGTCTCCATTACGTCAGGGATTACGTTAATTGGAAATGTTCGCTACTGCAGTATAATCAGATTTGACCGATCGATATTTTACTGCAGTACTGGTTGTGTACCAGTTATCGTCATTCACCAGATTTCGTCATTATCAATAAAACGCTCGATGTTGTGATTATATTTCGACCCCACTTTACAAATCAATACACACTATCATCAGACAATTGGGGAGGAAAAAAATGTTTAGAAGTGTTAACATACACTTGCGCGGAAGTGAGTGCTGAGAAGAAAATCATTTATATTTCGGTACATATTTACTTTTTCATATTTGATGATTCTTCTGATGATGAAAATGTATCTTTTTATTAAATTAAATTGATATTTATTATTGAAAGTCGTTTGTTTACGGAAATTCGGATACTACTGCTGTTCGGCTACTACTTGCATACCAGTACAGACTACATGAAAACATTAGCATACCCAGATAAGCATGTAGTATTACATTCGTGAGTTTGGAAAAAAAAGAAGGTTTTATTTATTATTTGTAAATAATGTGGGACCCGCTTTATTCACATTTTCTGCTGATCACATGACATCCATTAGCGCATTAACTTTATTACGCAATATATCTGGCCCGGTTAGCTCCATTACTTGGTCCCGCCTTAATTCCATTAAGCGATGTGAAAGCTTATATTACCAGTCTTTTATAACGGATATTTCGACAATAAAACAAGTTTAAAAACATATTTTACTGAAAAAAATGCAACAACCTGTTTCAAATTATCTAATAAATGTTTTAATCTATTAAATGTTTTAATTTTACAATATGAAAACGTTTTAAGCCGAAATTAGGGTTTTATTTCCGCGTTGTTGCTTCTTGGAGAAGGGGTTGGATGGGGTTTGAAATTTAATACTCAGACCATGTAATGAATGGTTGGTGTGTTATGTTTGTCAACATAATTATTTTATGAAAAGTTACGGACATTGTCCTTTAAGAGAATTAAAAATTCCAAGATCGTCCAACAGTTGCAATAAAAAAACGAATGTCATGGGTGGGAGGGGGTATACTTACTTACTTGGTATACTTGGTATTTTAGCTGACTCAATGGGGGTCAGCTCTCAATTTCCTTTTAAAGGAAGCAGTTCTTGACGATGTAACCAGATCATCAGTAAGATCATTCCATAGTGGTAATTACCCGATTGCTGAAGACATTTTTCTGATGTCTGTTTGACTGAATTTCTACTATACTTAAAGACCGCGTAAAGAATTCTCAGATAAGGTAAAAAGTGTAACTGGTGGAGTTTTATAATTTTCATGCAGATATTTAAACACATCAATCAAATCGTCTTTAGTGCGTCTAGACTCAAGTGATTCAAATGGAAGGTTCTCAGTAGAGCACAAAGCGAAACATTTCTTCTGAACTTTCTCCAGCTTTTGCTTACTAGCCACGGGCACCATGCTGTTGAACCATACTCAAGTCTTGGTCCAATAATAGTACTATATAGAGTAGAAATCTTGTGTGGTGTATATCCAGTAAAACATCTGTTAATAAGACCTATTTTCTGAAAGGCCTTATTAGTAATAGCCTTGACGTGGTTCTCCGGTTTGAGATTTTACTTATTATTACTCCCAAGTCCTGACTTAGATATAAACCATTCATGATATAACAAAGGTTAATAGACATCCGGATATGAAGTACAGTACATTTGGCAGCATTAAATTTCAAAAGCCATGTGTTGGACTAAGCAGAAATTTTATTAATATCCTCTTGCAGACTGTGACAATCCTGAAGAGAACTTGTCGCTCTATATTAAAAGCTTTGTATCATCTGCAAAAAGTTTAGCAGTCGAATATACTGCACTTGGCAAGTCATTTACATTGAGTAAAAAAAAGTAAAGGTCCTAAAATAGATCCCTGGGGGACACCGCTAGTAACACAAGTCCAATCCGAAGATCCATCTCTTAATATAACTGTCTGTCAACGATTTTTGAGAAAGGCAGCGATCCAGCTATATAACTGTCCATTTATACCATAATGGCGAAGGTGGGCTGAGCTTGAGGGGACCTGTTAACATTAAAAGATCTATGAATATATTTTTTTCAATGTGGTGGGGATGTGGTGGGGTGGAGGCATTCATCCTGACATTAGCATAATTGGCAAACTTTATTGAGCTGTCCAGTCTATGCCACCGTGTACCGGTATATACACATTGGGAGGTTGCGCGCGTAACAATTCGGCATATGTCACATGGCCCGGTTACATTTCGGTGTACTGCAGCATATACAATAAAGTGCACCCAATGTGTCTCATGCAACAAAAATAGGGTCGGTAGGTAGCTATACAGCGCGTAATTTGGTCACTTCTATCCCCCCACCCACTCCTGAATAATATTTACCTTTGAACTTTCAAATACACATAATATTTGTAAGAATCAAGGAGAATGAGTGTCTCATTGGGAATGTTTGTCTCAAAATTGGGGAAAAAAGACGTCTTGGCATTGGGAATATAGCCCAATAACAGCTATAAAAACAGCCCAAAAAAACACTGAAATGCCACCTGAAAGAAAGAGGCGATATGGAAAACCACTTGAAGATATTTTGGAGTAGCTTGAAAGTTGGAATTACATCCATATTACCTGCTCAAGAGACTCCTTTAACCCTTAACCCACTAAGCACGACTATAATAGCCTTTGCGTCCATTGTAAACCCAGATCAGCCTGCGAGTTAAGATCAGCCTGCGAGTAACTCGCTGGCTGATCAGGGTTTACAATGTCTGGCTGCTGATCATCATTTTCCCCAAAACACCCCTTCACGTAAAGGAAGATTCCCTCATACTTCCATACACTGTGATCTGGGGCACATTACATATACAGGAGGGGTTTGGGTCACACCATTTTTGCGTTATACAGTCCTTCAAGGCCAATAATTCATCAACATGAAAGTAGTATGGGCTCTAATAGTTGTTTCCCTTGTATCGAATCCGTGGATATGGAGGAAGATCCCATACTGTGCCTAATGCCTATGCTTATTTACACTGTCTGTCAGTTTTGCACACTGTGGCCATCCTTAAAAAACTGTTGGTTTGCTGTGCTCCAACCCAAAAAGTTTAAGGTGGGTAGGTAGGTAGGTGAATATTTTTTTTTACAAAGACAGTAAAAAACATAAGAAATTAAAGGGGAAATATTCTTAAAAAAGCAAAAAAAAAAAAAAAAATTAAAATAATTGCAGTTGAGCTCTTTTAGTGAGTAGGTCGAGCGCAGCAAACCAATTTTTTTTACGGATGGCCTGAACCAATATTAAGGATGGATTAAAATTTAAAAAAAAAAAAAATCCCCCAAAAAAAACAGTTTTACTGGATCTCAAGCTCAAGTTCCTCAAGACAAAATACTCCCATGTGTATTGTGAACTGTGAAAACACTTGCAATAAAGTAATTAAAATGTGTTATACACACATTGAAACAATAAGAAGTTTGAATATTTTGCCTGGCTTGAAAAAAAATGGTTATTGATGGTATTTCGATTGAATGTTTGTGAAATGTTCGGTCCGTAAAAGTGCGGTGTCATAGTAGTTCGGATGGTACATAATTTCGGATATATAATTTGTTTTTTTTGTGTTTTTTTACATAATCAAATAAGAAAAACTGTCCTTTACAAATACATGTTGGTGGAAAGAAAAATATATATACTGTATAATTATGTATAAATACAGATATAAAGTATATTTCTATTCATTATTTAAGGTGTAAGGAGTTCCTGGAATCCTACTTTTAAATGAATTCTAGTCTAGGCTCCTAATTCTTTACTTGGAGAAAGTGGTGACAAAAAGAAAAAATATAGCCAGAGGAGGCTCTGATAGTCTCATAAAACCTGATTAAAAATTTGGCTCCAAGTTTAGCTCCAGTTTCACCAAGTCGGCTCTGATTATTATCATTTGGCAAAAGTGCTAGTACTCTCCTTTGCGTTGGTTATAAATTACTATGTAATATTCTATTCTAACATATTTTAAACGAAATGGTAAATAAGTCCGCTGACCAGGGAGCATAAAGTGGTAGCAAAAAGAAAAATATAGTCAGAGGAGGTTCTGAGCTTGATTAATACATACGTAACAAAATTAATGTGTGCTATAAAAGTGAATAAAGACACATTTCCAATAAGAAAAAAATATTGGACCTTTCCATTTTAAATCAGGGCCTGTCCATTTCAAATCAGGGCCTGTCCATTTCAAATCGGGGCCTGTCCATTTTCAGAAGCAACAAGCCCTGGGCCTGTCTCTTAAAATAATTTTCTTTGAGCACTGAACAGGTCGGTAAATGCCGAGAGTTCCAGGTCACCTGTTGTACCGATATAAAATCAGACTCGTGCTCATTGTGCTGCTGTTGGAGCTGACCCTGTTCCGGACGTGCGGAAAAAATTTAAAACTGTTTTACCACTTTGAAATAATTGTAAGTGTTTGGGAAAAGAGCCATTGTTGCTAGGCCTTTTGGGAAACAAGAAAACATACACAATTTCATATTGTTATCTAGTGTAGTTTTTAAAATACCACATTTTCCCATTCATCAAAGCTCATCGCCACCTTAACTGTAATTTCACCAAAAAATAAAATAAAATAAAATGCCTACCTATCTACCCTATTTTTTTCAGCAATGTTACAGTAAACACAGGTATCATTTTATTTGGCCTAAAATGGGGATTTTTTTCCCCAGAATTCGGAAAAAAAAGAAGTTTTGCAATTGGGAAGATGCCGAAATTAGGTCTCCCTTAAATAGGTCAAAAAGGCCCTGACTATTTAAAGCTTAGTAAAAAATGATTAATGGTATTATTACTTGATTTGGGGCCAGGGTGGTGGGGGACAAAATGGGACCACCTTCAAGTAATGAAGACCTAAAATAAATTTCTCTCATCATTATTATTTATTGTTTTTGATACAGGTGGGTCAGGCCTCACTGTAATCCGGAGACTGGAGCCATAGTTTACATTATCACACACTGCCTGTCTTCCTCAGGTAAGAAATCATTGAACCCAATTATTTTTTTCCCTTTTGAAGAAATAAAAATTGCTGGGGCAGCATTAAAAAAAAAATGGGGGCGAGCGGGGATGATAATCTAGTATTTAATTTATTATGGCTTCAGGTGTTGAATTTAATATTTATTTGAACATACAAACTATATAATGTCTGTCACTTTTATTATTATTATTTTATTATTTTAAAGATTGTGAAAAAAGAGGTTTTTGCAATTGGGAAGAAGCCAATTTATACCTCACTTAACTAGGTTAAAAAGGCCCTGACTATTTAAAGATTAGCAAAAAATAATAATGGTATTATTACTTGATTTGAGGCCGGGGTGATGGGGGGACAAAATGGGACCACTTTCAAGTAATGAAGACATAAAAAAAATAATTCTAACATCATTTTTAGCTCTACTGATCAGAGATCAGCAGAGCTTATGCCGTGGTGCGGCGTCCGTCGTCCGTCCGTCCGTCCGTCCGTCTGTCCGTCTGTCTGTCCGTAAACTTTTATTTGTAGCGACTTCACAGCTGAAACTACTGGATGGATATTCATGAAACTTTACAGAAATGTTGCCCATAAAGTCTAGTTGATCCTAGCAAAAATTCATGTTGATGTGAAATCCAAGATGGCCGCCAAAGCTAAAAATAGAGTTTTAAAATACAAGTTTGTAGCGACTTCTTCTTGAAAACTATAAGTGATATTGATATGGGACTTTTTCTAAAATGATCAGCAGGACATGATGTTGATCCTAGTCAAAAATCGTTTTGATTCAACGTTAAACATGGCTGCCAGCGGCCATCTTTGTTTACATAGAGTTATATAGTAAAAACTTGTAGCGACTACTTCTCTGAAACTACTTGGCGGATTGTCATGAAACTTTACAGGAATGTTGCTCTTGATGTCTAATTGATCCTAGAAAAATTTCAGGTCGGCCGGAAATTCAAGATGGCCGTCACAGCTAAAAATAGATTTTTAAAAAATAAGTTTGTAGCGACTACTTCTTGAAAACTATAAGTGATATTGATATGGGACTTTTTCTAAAATGATCAGCATGACATGATGTAGATCCTTGTGGAAAATTATTTTGATTCGACGTTAAACATGGCTGCCAGTGGCCATCTTTGGTTACATAGAGTTATATAGTAAAAACTTGTAGCGACTACTCCTCTGAAACTACTTGACGGATGTTCATGAAACTTCACAGGAATGTTGCTCTTGATGTCTAGTTGATCCTAGAAAAATTTCAGGTCGGCCGGAAATTCAAGATGGCCGCCACAGCTAAAAATAGATTTAAAATAAATAAGTTTGTAGCGACTACTTCTTCAAAACAATAAGAGATATTGATATGGGACTTTTTCTAAAATGATCAGTATGACATGATGTTGCATGGTCCTTGTCGAAAATCGTTTTGATTTGACCTTAAACATGGCTGCTTTGTTTACATAGAGTTATATAATGAAAACTTGTAGCGACTACTTCTTTGAAACTACCTGACGGATTTTCATGAAACTTCACAGGAATGTTGCTCTTAATGTCTTATTGATCTTAGCAAAATTTCAGGTCGGCCGGAAATTCAAGATGGCCGCCATGGTTAAAAATAGATTTTCAAAAAACAAGTCTGTAGGGACTACTTCCTGAAATCAAAATCAATCAGTAGAGCTTCAAGGTCATTGACCTCTTGTTATTATTTTTTGATACAGGTGGTTCAGGCCTGGCTGTAATCCGGAGACTGGAACCATAGTTTTACATTATCACACACTGCCTGTCTCCCACAGGTAAGAAATCATTGAACCAGTCTGTAATATCTGTGTAGACTGTGCCTGTCAATCTTCGGCATTACAAATTTGTTGATAAAACGCAGACAATAACCATGGCCCATGTATTTTATATCTAAATGATAGATTATCACTGCTGCTATGTTCTATCAAATTGTACTTAACCGTTTTAATTAAACTACACGATTGTGCAATATCGCAGTGCAAGAAGGAAGAATATTTCGCCTAATTTCAGACGTGGGTTTCTTATATGACGATTTTAAAAAATAAGGGAAGAAGTTTGGCTTTAAAATGACCAATAATGGTTATAAAAAGTTAAATTAAAAACATAATAATAAAAAATGTTGAAAGATTGTGAAGAGCCTCCTCTGGGATAGCTGAAATGCTGGTCGAAAATGAATTGTGCTAAACAGTTGTGGAGAGGTTGGAATAAAAGAGCCTGAAAGAACAAATGAAAATCTTGATTTAAATTAAATGATTTTAAGAATGCATCTTTCCATTGAATTTTAGTGGAAATATTTCTTATTTTCGTAAGTAACGGATTTGTAGGAAGGGAACTCAAAATCTTGCATTGATTAAATTGTACACATTAACGCACATAGTGTTCAAAATTGGGAAAAGTAATGAGGGTGATTTTCGCTATTTAGAGGAATGTTTTTTTAAGGGAAAAGTTTCATGAAAATATATCTTTAGGTTTAATATCAATAAAGTATTGAATTGAGCATTTGTTTTAACATACAGACTATGGAAAGTCTATCTTTCTTATTGAAAACTAATTAAGATTGGGATTTTTATCCAGAATTGGGAAAATATAGAGGTTGTTGTGATTGGGAATGGGCCGAAATCGAATTTCGGCCGACTAAAATAAGGCTAAGAAGGCCCTCGATCATAGCCAATAATATTCCAGGCAAAACCTATTTAGTGGCCAATGTGTGCCTTTAATACAAGCTTTTTAAGTACTCTGGGTTTTACTAAATACGACTTTTAAATAAAGGTTTTCCCTAGATACAGCTACTCAGCACAGATGACCTTGCTATTGTAATTACAGGGCACTTGTATTTAAAGGTCACCTTTCCTAAATCAATTAACTGTCCAATAAAGCTATTTTAAAGGCACACAAGATTGATTAAATCTGTCAACAGTAGTAATAGGGAATTTGACATCAGTGCTCATATACAGTTGGAATTTATTTATTTATTGTCGATCACAGGTACCGGTTTAAAAAAAATAAAAATAAATAAAAATAGTTATATTCTATTAAATACAGTATTTAATAGAATATAATTTATTTTTATTTTTATTTTTTTTAAACCGGTACCTGTGTTGTCGATGATCTTTTAATATAAGTGTGCCTTCACTACAGTAACTGTTAACCTTTTAAAGGGACACACGGCACTCTTGAAGTTTCATCATGAGTTAAAAGTATCATGTTGATTGATTAATACAGTATCATTTTGACTTTAAACCTGCTTGCATATAATTAAATAACATTTTGAGTTCTCAGTTTTTCGTTGTTATGAACTACCATTATTTTAAATATATTACTGATTCTAGTGTTGGGAATCGGCTGAAATGACCGATCATCAGAATATTTAACCGACGATGATCGATCATTAATCATGGCTGCCATAAAAAACAAATGTAAGCCTTTTTCAGACTCTCATGAAGAAAAGAACCACATTTCAAGTATGTTCCAGATGGTAATAAAGGAACTGAATGAAACTGACCAACATTTATTTTTAAAAAATAAGTTGTGATATCCACTAAATATGTTATTTCTTGTTGCAAAATTATAACTCATTTTATTTTCTTGTATATTTTCGTACAAGAGAATAAAATAAGCCATAATTTTCAACAACCGAGTAAAGTCGATCATGAAATATTGTAATCGATTTATCAGATCAAAGGCATAACTGATCGATCATTAACTGATCGATGATCGATAAAATTTATTAATCAGAACAACACTAACAGATTCAATGTAAACGGTCTAGATCGATAAAATTTATTAATCAGAACAACACTAACAGATTCAATGTAAACGGTCTATTAAATCATTTTAGAATTATTTTATTAGAATTTTGTGTTTCTGGGTTTCAAAAACCTCATTACTCAATGTCCAGTAACTGAGAATGTAATGAGCTTTAAATTAACTGGTTTCATTGGTTCAATTTTTATCACTGAACCAATCGGAATGCTTCATTCATATTTTCATTTTGTTTTTGCTATCATGACATCACTTTCTGGTATTATTACATCACATCTTGGTATTATGACATCACGTCATGCTATTATGACATCACGTCATGCTATATATACATATTTTGAAAATCCTAATTCTATAGATGATGCAACTCAGTTTGTTCTCAGAACTGAATGAGCCTTTTAATTGCTGTGAGAAACAGATTAAGACTGTAAGTATCACTCATTGAGTAATGAGTTTTTTGAAACCAAGAATCACAAAATTCTGAAATAAAATAATTCTAAAATGATTAATAATAGCCAGTTCGTAATCAACAGATAGTGATATCAAACACAATTTGCTTTTGAATTATTCTTAACATTACGTGGTCCCGCCTTATCTTGTCTCAAAATAAACGGTGAATACGGTAATACCCCACATTACGTGGTCCTGGCTGAATTAAGTGATGGGAAAGCTTATATTAGCAGAATTTTATGACGAAAGCGATAACCTGTTTAAAATTACCTATTAAATAATTTAATTTTGCAATATGGAAACTTTTTAAGCTGAAATTAAGGTTTTATATTTCAAACCCCAGCCAACCCCGTTTTCCCTTCTTGGAGAAGTTGTTGGATGGGGTATGAAAGTTAATACTCGGACCACGTAATGTGATTGAAAAAATGCAAGGTATTTAGACTAACTAACTGCGGCGGTTGTGAAGTTTCTGAATCCATGCCTCATGTTGTTATATCGATAAGAAATATCGTGTTTCCCCTAATAGTAGCGTCCTTTCAAATTTCAATAAAAAAATATCCGATCTTTTGTGTCCAAAAGTTTTTTTTTTTTTTCTAAATTCCAGAAATTTTCGATTTTTTGTATAACCCTAATTTATCACATAACTTACGGTGTGGGAGTGGAATGACACCATTTTATATTTTCGATATACCACTAGTTATATAAGTATGCAAATGAGCCTAATATGCGCTGTCAAAAAAAATCGATAATGTCTGTGATCCAATTCCCACGATTTATGTCAGTTTCGCCTGTTAAAGCGACAGGCAAAATGCAATAAATGTCGATATGTGAGTTATGTGACAAATAGAATCTAACATTCGTTCTCATTCATTATTGAATTTATTAAACTCGTTAGCAAAAATGATATAATGCTCGACAGAGCCTCGCATTACATCATTTTACCAACTTGTTCAATAAATTCAATAATGAACGAGTACTCATGTAAGATCTTCTATATATATATTTTTAATTTTATAAGAGCACCCGCTTTTTTTTTTTGCATATTAACTGCGCACATCAGTGGTGCTATTATTAGGGGATGTACAGTAAGACGGATCCAGAAAGTTCATATCCAACTTGGCACCATATCACTTATTGTGTTGCCGGAAAATCCAATTCAATTTAAGACCAGGTCCATGACAATTCGTGTGAGTTTGTTGGATGGGGATTGAAACTGCGCTGGACCACACTAATCTATCTTCGATTTAATGTACAGAAAAAGAAAAAAACAGATGATTCAAAAAAATGAGGTAACTACCAGACACTTATTTTTTATCGAATAGTAGCCATTGTATGAAAGTTATGTTCACCGTGATGATAAACATAACTGTCATAATGTTTATTATTTACAAGCCTCGACAAACAAAATATTTTGCACCGGTTTACATATAGTCAGAGCAATAAAAAGCTTTTAAAAATCATGTCATAACATCACTTTTATGTAGCCATACTGTCAACTGTCAGAAGAGTATGTCGCCATAGTGATATGTTGTAGCCTGTCATGTGACATGTCAGCACTTAAATTAGCCAATCAGAAGGCTGTTAACAGAGTTGACAAATGAGCCTGTATGGAAATAACTTGTTCTGGGATGTTAAGTTCAGCCAATGACATTTTTAGCTTCATTGAAAGCATTAATATTTTGCGGTTGTAAGCCACATGGCTAATGACGGACAATATTCATTAGCTGCTTGTTAATTAATTGTAGCTATAGGCCTTTTCGCTTACCAATGAAGTACAAGGCAAGCCCCTCAAATAATCTGTGTACGGTACCATTTTCAGGTCAGTATGTCAAAGGTCCAGGTCATAGCCAGGGAACAAAGATCAACTACCCTAACTTTAAAAAACTCAGGTCCTATAGTGCCTAGCTATGGTCACAGAAAGGAATCGGGTAAAAATGGCAAACTATTTTACAAAGAAACTAACCCGCCAAATAATGACAAAATTACACTACAAAATCATTTTTCCAAACCCAACCCAGGTGTTTAGGCCTTAAAATACTGTATATGTGCTGATTAAAACTATAGGATTATTCATAGGTACTTAAAATAACTGAGATTGAATATGAATTATGAGTTGGTAACTCTTAATTTAACGTTCCAGTTTTGGGTTTTGGTTTGGCTAGTTAAAGCCTTTTATATTGTGTCTATAGAATTAGGATTTTCAAAATATGTATATATATTTTAACACATTGTCAGTAGGTTTAGAAATGGTGGACATATGTTGTAAACTTTGCCTTTTGATGGTGAGGTTGGGACTTTAAAAGTAATATTTTTTCTTTATTACAAATTGACAGTCACATCTTTGTCACTACCAGATTATTTTTAAAGTATATGACTTAAAAAGCACACACCACAGTGTTGGTTTAAACCGTGATTTTTTTGTAATGTTCACATGAACGATCTACACAAATTAAGGTATGGATCTAAAAACAAGCTTTGAAAGCTTAAAATAAATTCCTATCCTTTCAGACATAAATACTTAAATTAAGGAAATCTAAGTTAGTAAAGCAGAGATACAATAATAAAGAAATAAAAAAATAAAATGAAGACGATAGCTGAGCAAAAAAAGGGAAACATATTTAAGAAGCAATATTTTACATTACTGGGTACCACCTTAATTCCATTAAGCAATGGGAAAGCTTATATTAGCAGGGTTTTATGACAGATATTTTGACAATAATACATGATTAAAAACATTTTTTACTGAAAAAATGTGATAACCTGTTTAAAATTACCTATTAAATGTTTTAATTTTAAAATATGCAAACGTTTTAAGCTGAAATTAAGGTTTTATTTCATACCCCAGCCAACCCCGTTTTCACTTCTTGGAGAAGGGGTTAGATGGGGTATGAAAGTTAATACTCGGACCACGTAAAGAGACGTATTTTAGTTGTTAAACAGTTATCAATCATTAAAGAAAACAAATTGATGAATCAGTTTTACTTTAAAATGATTGCATATAATAATTAAATAAAAGGTAATTAAATTTACTGCTTTCATTTTTTGTTTGCTATTCTACCTGCGGTAACTTTTAATATAGTACAGGTAATGTTGCAATGTAATCAAAAATAAGTAATATGCTATAACAAATATTTATTCGTAATGATTTGCAAAAATGCAAGCTGAAAATAGAGAAAGGATGTCCCTTTAAAAAATACAAACTCTTATTGTTATGATGTCAACATTTTATGCAGCTTTTATATAATTATATAAGCTGGCGTCTCTGTGGCCGAGGGGTTAACGATGTTGTGTTGTAAACCTTCTAGCCTCTCACCGCTGCGAGTTATGATGTCAACATTTTATGCAGCTTTTATATAATTATATAAGCTGGTGTCTCCGTGGTCGAGGTGTTAATGATGTTGTGTTGTAAACTTTCTCGCCTATCACCGCTTTAGTTTGAATCCCACTGGGAGCTCGACTTGCAAGTGAGGAAGTATGGATTATCTGACGGATGGCGGGAGGTGTACGGTACTGGTTCTACCCAGGAAAAGTGGGTGGTCTGCCTCCACCACAAAAAAATCCACCGTCATATTTAATCTTACATGTCTTGATAATGACGCAAAGCAACATACATACAAACAAACAAGCAAATAGAATTATATCTCGCAAAGTAATACTCCAATATCAGAAATGATTTTTTATCATGGAAATATCTTCTGACACGCTGCAATTCACAGGCATGAACAATTATTTTTTATTTAAACAGACTGGATGCAATTTAGATGTTAATTCTTATTTATTGACAAATAATTTGCATTTTAAAGTCAGGGGCGTAGTGTGGCATACTCCATTACTCCCGGGAGTAACTTGGAAAAATACAAAAAATGAAAAAAATGAAAAAATGAAAGTCCTAAAAAGTTGAAAAATGCAATACAAATCAGAGAGTGGAGGGGTAAGGGTGGACAGTTACCATAAAATACCTATATACCTGACAAATATCTCTTATAAGAGCACCATTTTGGTCCAACAATGAAAACAATATCGGGGGAGGCCTCGACACCCGAAACCGCCTTCTGAGAGGGGGAAAACTCCTCTCAGTCCATCCCTCACTCGGGGCTTCGTACATCGTATTAGGAGTAGGTTCAAAGCAGGCCACGCTACGCCCCTGAAAGTAGTATGGTATGCACTGCATTGTTTCTGCTTAGTTAAAAAATAATTCATATTTAAAAAAAAGAATCTTCAACATTTTGAAATAAAAACAACAACATCACACTGGTATTTATTTTGATTTAAGTTTTAATATATCGTTCAATGAAAACATACTTTGATCCCAAATTACAACTAAAAGCCTAAAAGTCCTGAAATAAATTTCCACTTAATGATTTATACAGCAAAACTTGCCAATTGGACGAGTTTTCCAGACAAAACCTTTTCATAAACAATAAATTAATTGGGCGTAATGAGGCCCAGTTGAGTGTACTAGTACCTTTTATATGAAATTGATGCAAATTATGGGTATTTAATTTTAATCGTGATGAAAATTTGTCTTCTTCGTCCGTCCGTGTTCATGAGAGTAACCTGAGCCATCTGCGACTTAATACATATAAAAAAACTACTATCTTTCTTCTTTATTTTAACATTGTCGAAATTCCCCTTTTTTTCAATTCGCGTCAGATTTTTCTCCTCTAAAGGGCCCAACCCCCTTCCCCCAAAAGTAAAAAAAAAAGACCCACTATATTTAGAAAACCTAATGTCGCATTAATCTCGGTAAAATATATATTTTTCAGATACTGTTCCTAATCTAAAAGTATGACTGCGCCCATGATTTTCTTTGTATTCTTGATGTAAAACATGCCATTTAGTGCATTTTTTTGAATTTATCGTGCAATCCACAGCAATAACACACGAAGACTTTATCTTTTTTCAGATCTATGTGTTTTATGTGAAACACACGACTTCATTGTTTGAATTTAGTTGAAAAATAATAGTGTGTTCAGCAGAGTTATTTAATTGTTTAATTGATAATAATTAGCATAAAATAAGTTCACACAAATTAGACATTTCATGTGTTTATTTTGCTGATCAAACAATTTTCAAACCGGTTTTCTTTCACGCTTCGATTGAACTTTGTGTAAAATCAAAGACCGACATCGCTTGGCAACGGATCACACCTTCGAGTTTCCAGTGGGTATTTATCACACATATACGATCTCCGGACCATAATAGACCTTCTAGTTTGGGGTCAGGTATTCGAGAAATAATATTCGAATGACGGAGGGTAAATTACATTGAATTATATAGGAGTTTTGCCGGGACCGGAGTATGTGTTCCAGTTCACCGACGGTATTCAAGGAATCAACATTCGAGTTACCGCAGTTTGACTGTAGTTTTCCACTTAGCCCTCGACATTGTCTCCAAGAGAAAACCGTTATGTTACTATGGCGGTCTTTCATAGGGTCAAATTAATTTTAAGTGTGAACCATTCTGCCACTGGTCTTTCGCTTTTAAGAAGTCATCCTTTTGTCACCATGGTGGTGGTCTTTCATTATTATGAAGTCACATTGATTGCAGAATGAGTCAGAAAACATTCTGCTACTAAGTGTTTTAATTTCATATTACAGCCTTTGCATGCATTAAAGAGAACTATCAGTGTATGTTATCAAAGAAGGGAAAGAAGAAGAAATTGTCTGAGGCAAAAAAAGATGAGAAAAAGAAGAGAAAGAAGACGAGGAAGAAGAAATCAGGTCGGATTTCTAGGTGTTATGATGTGTTAACAAAGCTACATTTCGTTAACAGATATGGTAAGTCAAAAATGTATTGCCTCTTAACACCTTCTCAGAAATAAACTTTCAAAGTAACAAAGCAGAGATATCAATGAAGCAATTTAGTATTATTAAAGGGATGCATGTCAGTCCCGATCAGTTCAAAGTATTGGCGGGTCACACTATTTTTTGTGTCGCCTGCATGACATGACAAACACTTAGGTATGACTGTGCGTTGTCCATCGTCCGTCATCATCATTCGTCATTCATCCGTTGTCTGTCACACTTTAACCTGCAACCTTAAACCATGGCCATAACTTGAAAAGTATTTAACGTATGTTCATCAGTGGCGTAGCTGCCTACACATTGTCCCCAGAAATCAAAAAAATAAAAATGCAATAAAAACAGAGGGGGTTAAGGGGTGGATGGGTATGGTCAGTTCATATCAATTTTTACTCGTAGTCCTTTCAGAAAATAAAAGTCGAACTCTTTTCGCTCGCGGTCTTTCGGAACCAAACACACCATGATTGTGCAAAATTTCGAAAGATTTTCAGAAAGCAAGTATTCATATTAATATATGTTATTTTGTTCTGTTCCGATGTTTTTGTTGCGCAATCGCAGATTAAAAAAAGCTTGAAATCGCGGGTTAAAAACATATTGTTTGCTGCTTAAAATACCGTCAGAATGCAGGATTTGGCTTCCTTCTAAAAAATATTTCAGGGCGAGCATGCCCCCGGACCCCCCTATACCTTGTGCCTACACACCGATTTAGGCACAGCTATGCCACTGTTCATGAAACTTCACACTTTTTCAGCTGTCGCCTGCGTAGCATGGCAGACACTAAGGGACCACTTGTGCGTTGTCCATCGTCATTCGTTGTCATCCATTGTCTTTCACAATTTAACCTGCAACATAACTTTGGCATAACTTGAAAAGTATTTGACCTATGTTCATAAAACTTCACGCACATCCTCATCTTACATTAGGGAATGGCGTTAAATATGTCTGTGACTTTCAGTTTGGCACTAAATTGTGCCCCTTTTTATTAAACTTTAACCTGCATCCAAACCGAGCTGAAATAAGCATCAGTTTAAAATGAAAGGAAAATATTAATTTAGTTTCTCACTTAAATTAACCCTTTTAGTTGTACGATAGCAAAATTCTTAAATTATTGTCCACAAACTGTGAATTTTTTTATATTGTTTTTGACCAATATTTGCTTAGTTTCTTTGTACAGACCAAGTTGCGTTCAAGTACCCCAGAAATGCATTCCGTTTGCATTCGTTTGCGCTCCGTTTGCATTCCGTTTGCATTTCATTTTTAAATGCATGTTTTAAAAATGCAAATCATTTGCGTTATTGGATGCATTCAGCGTTTATAACAAAATAATGCCTTCATTTGAATGCTCGGAACGAACGCAACAGAATGTGTGCGTTTAAAATGTGTACATTTCGTTGTTCAGCGTTTACCAAACGCAACATCTCTTAAGATTAAATCACATTTTTATCACGAGTCGGCGACATGTTTATGTGATCATATTCGAGAATGTGTCTTTCTGTTGACATTATTTGTGGTGCACATGATGATTATTTTGTTTTCTTCTTGTTTATGTTAGTTTCATCGAAAAATGTAACATACATAACACTATATAACGATATACCAGCTGTTTTTTATCAACATTTTTTTAGTTTTATATTGAAATAATTTAAAGTGTGCACAATAAGTAAATATTTCCCATTTTGAATCAGTAAAAAATAAAGTAAATGTGTAATCATGCTTCAGCTGTTCTTAAACACCATTTACACAGGGTAATTCTTTATATTAAAACACTGAAAAACGCTCTTCGTTTAAATAAAAATGTTAAATATCAAATCAAAAGGATAAACTAGAACTTATCGGAAATAGCGAAATGCATTTACGTTTGTTTTGTTCGTTTTCAGCATTTGGCGTTTTAAAAAATGGACGATGAATGCATTTTTTAAAACGCCAAATGCTGAAAACGAACAAAACGAACGCAACGAATGCAACGAATGCATTTTTAAAATACATATCGTACAACATATTCATTCAGCGTTTTTTCTGCGTTTGTTCTGCATTCATTTGGGGTACTTGAACGCAACTGGGTCTGTATTCCTAGAAGTTTACTTGTTAGGCCAGAGTTTTTTATTTTTAGATTTACAGGAGAGCCTATATACCCTAAATTTTGCAAAACTGAAATAAAAATAAAAGTCAAAATCATGAATTTTATTTTTCCTCCTGTTCAATTTGCTAGATAGTTTTAAAAAAAATTGTGTCTAGCCTGTAACTTATTTTCACAATATCGTAAAATCTCACCCTTTTTTTTTAAAAAATGTGTATTATGACTCATTTTATATTTGGCCAGTGGATTTGAAATTTAAAATATTTTATAGTACTTGTCCATGGGCATGCAGAACTAACTTGTCCAAATTTGAATTGCACTATTCCAATTTATACATACTTATTTATATAAACAAAAGCATATTAATATTTCATTTTTTTAATAATTATGAGAAAAGAATTCTGTGTCAATAAAGTGGTCTACGGACAAGTATACTAAAAATCCACTGGCCAAGACCCTAGAACAGACAACCTGTCCTGATCTAGATTACAATATAAAACATGCTCTCTATATTGCGAATTATGCCAGATTGTTTGCATTTAAGAATTATGATTTTGTTTTTTTTCAAAACTGGGCAGTAAATCAGTTTTTATGTTGTCTGCTTAGCATGGCAGACACTTAGGGATCACTTGGTCATAACTTGAAAAGTAAGTGACCTATATGTTCATGAAACTTCACACACATATTCATCTTAACCTAAAGAATATTGTTACACATGTCCACTTACTTTGCCTTTCATTTTGGCAGAGTTTAATACTGCCCAGGGGCGTACCTGGAGCATTTTGAAATGTACGCCAGATATGAGAAGCGTAGCTGCGAACCGAGCAGCGACCGACGCTGCGAGTGGGGGGTAGGTGTGTGAGGGGGTTTCCCCCTCCCGCCGGTGGGGGTTTGGACAATTTTGAAAATTAGGAGGCAAATGATGCGTTCTCAAGCTATATTTCAGCGTTAATATGGCATTATGAACTTTTATTTTTTCACTTTTGCTGACAAATTGTATGCATTGGCGTACGTGCAGTATGCCTGGATACGCGCCTGCTGCCTTTTATAAAACTTTAACCTGCAACCTAACCATGCTCGTAACTGGCCATAACTTTGACCTATGTTCTTGAAAATTCACACTCGTATTCATCTTACCACACAGAATATTGTTACTCATGACCAATAACTCTGACTCATTTTTTGCAGAGTTATGCCTTTTCATAAATCTTTAACCTGCAACTTAACCTAGCTCATAACTTAGCAAAATATTGACCTATGGTCATGAAACTATACAGTTCTTCCTTATCAGTTATCCAATGCAGAGTTATGCCCCTTTTAATAAACCTTAACACTTAAAAAAAATAGTTGCACTTGCTAAAATAATCACACAATAGGCGACACAAGTGTTCTGTGGAACACCCTTCAAGTCAAGCTCTAAACAATAGTTATAACACCCAGTGCTCTGTATAAATGAACTTAGAATTGATGTTAAATCTTGTTGTTTCAAAACAAATCATGATTTTAATTATAACTACGGTTTAAACAGTATTAAATCATTTTAGAATTATTTAATTTTTAGAATTTTGTGATTCTTGGTTTGAAGAAACTCATTACTCAGTGAGTGATACAGTCTTAATCTGTTTCTCACAGCTATTAAAAGGCTCATTCAGTTCTGAGAACACACTGAGTTGCATCATAATAGCTTTACGTGATGTCATAATAGCATGACATGATGTCATAATGCCAGGGTGTGATTTCATAATACCAGAAAGTGATGTCATGATAGAAACAACCAAATGAAAATATGAATTGAATTGAATGTTGTTTAACGGCTCAACACAGTATAGGTTATTTAGAGCTGCCCCAGAGTGAGGGGAAGGATACATAGGAATCCGGGAACCGTGCCCTACCCTTATTATCGAATAGATTCCTGTGGTTCTTTAACGTGCTCAGAGGATTGACCGATACACGGGACCGCCCGGTTTACGTCCCCATCAGACGGACGAGGCTAAGGGAAAGTGTCTTGCCCAAGAACACACCGACGAAACTCAGTGGCACCAGTGGAGGATTGAACCCGGGGCCTCCGGTTACAAATCTACCGCGCTAATGCAGCCTGAAGCATTCTGATTGGTTCAGTGATAAAAATTGGACCAATGAAACCGGATAATTTAAAGCTCATTACATTCTCAGAACACACTTTGCTATAGTTTTTTCTGCATAACAGATTTTCTTTAAACTTTTTGTACAGTAAGTCTGTTATATATATATAGACAGAAAATGCAAAAATAATGGTAGGTCACCATAATTGTCAAAAATTATAAATTTTAAAAAATAATTTGTAATGCCACCATCATGTCAATCCGTCCAAAAAGTTGAACAAGTCCCATGAAATAGCTGAAAAGGACATTTTTGAAGTATAATCATTTATTCTTTGGTCAAAATTCTGCTAATATTGTATTAAAGTAAAGAACATTTCATTATAATAACATTTAAAGCTCATCTTTATGTAAAACTTATCTTTTTTAGCTCTACTGGCCAAGGGCCAGCAGAGCTTATGGGATGGTGTGTTGTCCGTCTTCCGTCGTCCGTCGTCTGTCGTCTGTCGTCCGTTAACTTTTCTTCAAACGACTTCTCCTCAAAAGCCGCTTGGCTAATTTTGACCAAACTTCACATGGATGATCCTTAGATGAATGCTTTTTAGATTTGTTAAAATTAGGTCAGCGCTACATCCAAGATGGTTGCCATTACTATATATGGTCGAAACCTTAAAAAATCTTCTCCTCCAGAACCGCTGGACGGATTTCAACAGTTTTTCTTTTAAAATGATCGCCAATGCCTAGACTATCAATTTTGTTCAAATAAAGTCCCCGGGGTTAAAAATGGCCGTGCCCTGGGGGTCCAAAGTTTGTATATTGAGGTTTTGCATGTTTTCATATAGACATATAGGAAAAAACTTTAAAAAATCTTCTTCTCTGAAACCACAAGGCACAGAGCTCTCATGTATTACATGTAGCATCAGCTTATGGTCCTCTACTAAGTTTGTTCAAATGGTGACCCTGGGGTCAAATTTGTCCCCGCCCCGGGGGTCACAGTTTTACATAGACTTATATAGGATTTTTTTAAAAAAAAATCTTCTTCTCTGAAACTGCAAGAGCCAGAGGTTTAATATTTTGCATTTGCAATAAGTTTGTGGTCCTCTACCAAGTTTGTTCAAATGGTGACCCAGGGGTCACATTTGACCCCACCCCGGGGGTCACAGTTTTACATAGGGTTGTATATGGAAAAACTGAAAAAAATCTTCTTCTCTGGAACCACATGGCACAGAGCTCTCATGTATTACATGTAGCATCAGCTTATAGTCCTCTACTAAGTTTGTTCAAATGGTGACCCTGGTTTCAAATTTGTTCCCGCCCCGAGGGTCACAGATTTACATAGACTTATATAGGATTTTTTTTTTAAAATTCTTCTTCTCGCAAACTACAAGAGCCAGAGGTTTGATATTTTACATTTATTATAAGCTTATGGTCCTTTACCAAGTTTGTTCAAATGGTGACCCTGGGGTCACATTGGCCCCGCCCCAAGGGTCACATGTTTACATAGACATGTATAGGGAAAAACTTAAAAAATCTTCTTCTCTGAAACTGCAAGAGCCAGAGGTTTAATATTTTGCATTTGCTATAAGCTTATGGTCTTCTACCAAGTTTGTTCAAATGGTGACCCATTGGTCACATTTGGCCCCACCCTGGGGGTCACAGTTTTACTTAGGCTTGTATAGGCAAACTTCTTCTCTGGAACCACATGGCACAGAGCTCTCATGTATTACATGTAGCATCAGCTTATGGTCCTCGTTTGTTCAAATGGTGACCCTGGTGTCAAATTTGGATGCGCCCTGGGGGTAACATTTTTTTTATTTTTGTTTTTAATTTTATTTGATTGATTTATTTATTTTTCAATTTTAATTTTTTTTTTTTAATTTTTTCAATTTTAATTTTTTTATTTTTTTTTTATTTTTTTTTTATTTTTATTTTTATTTTTTTTCATTTATTTTCATTTTTATTTTTTTGATTGATTTTAATTTTTTTTGTTTTTTTGTTGTTTTTTTCTTTATCTTTTTAATTACTTGACACTTACTTTAAAAATTCTTGTCGGCGCTTAACTTTTCCTAAATGCCTTGTTGAATTTCGACGAAACTTGGCAGGAAGCATCGGTAAGATGTCTAGTTGTGCATATCACGCTTTTGTTCCAGTTCACTGATTTTTGACGGAGTTATGGCCCTTTGACATTTTTATTTTAAATTTCTTGTCGACGCTACTCATCTTAAACGGCTTGTTGGATTTTTACGAAATTTGGCAGGAAGCCTCAGTATGATGTTTAGTTGTGCAAAGCGCGGTATATCAATGAAATCTTGGACAATTTTGAAAACCAGCTAGATCTTGTTAATAATAACAGAGTTATGCCCTTGATTTGTTGAAAAATGCTATATTGTATTTTCCTTCGTTAAATCTATAGGAGAAGATATCTAGCTATATCTATCTAAATCTATAAGAGCTGTTTTAGCCAGTAGAGCGTCCACAGGCCCTCTTGGGCCTCCTGTTTACAAAATCTGTTGAGACCATTACTCATTACTCACAATTTATGCACAAATTAGCCCTTAATGATACAATTTCCTTTTTTTTTTGTATGTTCCCAATAATAGAATTTGTTTAAACTTTCTAAGCACATAGTTTAACATATATAAAAACCAAATCTGCAATAAAAATGTTAGGTCCCCATGCTTGTCTAGATTATTTTAAGGCCAAGCTAAAAGGCCAAGTTTTGTATGAAATTATATATAAATGGTATATTTTCCTTTTTTGTTATGTTCCTAATAACAGAATTTGTTCAAACTTCCTAGACACTTATTTGAACATATAGTAAGACGATATATGCAATTAAAATTATAGGTCACCATGCATATTGAGATTTAATATTGGTTTTTGGAACCCCACCATTATGCTTAAATATTTTAATTTTGTTTGAGCTTTTACAAAATGTTATATTTTTCCTATTTTATGTATTTTTCTAATAATAGGCATTTATATAAATAAAGACAATAAATACAACTAGACATCAAGAGCAACATTCCTGTAAATTTTTAGGAAAATCCATCCAACAGTTTTGGAAGAGAAGTCGCCCAAAATTCTGCGCATGAAAAACTACAGAAAATGCATTTAAAAATATTTTCATTGTTAATCATTTTATTTTTATTTTTATTTCCGACGCTGAGTTTTTTCAATATTATTATTATTTTTATTCCCTCCTCCTATTGATAAGTTTTGAAAAAAATCCCGTTAATCTAAAAATCAAAAAAAATCTGGCCTTAGATGATTACATTTTGACTTTTGTCCCTAAGGCCAAAAAAAAAAAATAGGTGTGTTTCCTATTGCATGCTCTAAAAAAATAGGGTCGGAAGGTATTTTTTTAATTTTTTTTTTGGAGCAAGATATTGTGAGATTCTACATTATTTATCTCATAAACCCCATACAAGTTGATGATACAACTGAAAGTTCTGTGATGTCAGTTTACCTCGATAATATTGTGATAAATCATTGTTCAGAACAAATTTAAAAAAAAGTTTTAGGGTCGGCCCCTTAAAAATAGGGTTGGTCGGGCCACCGGAAACACAGGTATTTTTTTTTGCCTATCATTTGTTCTAATATTCATATCTCAGTTTATTGTGACGGTATGAATTTTTCAAAAACACAATTTGACACAAATTAATACCATTTAAAAAAGACGAGCAATGTTGAATGTATATGTAAGGGAAAGTGAACATATGCAATATGTTTTATGATAATGACTCAGTGAAGAGTAAACATTTTACATTAATACTTTATCCAAAACTTATTTTTAGCTCTACTGGCCGAAGGCCAGCAGAGCTTATGGGATGCCGAGATGTCCGTCGTCCGTCCGTCGTCCGTCCGTCGTCCGTCCATCGTTCGTCGTCCGTTGTTAACTTTTGTCTCCTTAAGACGATAGGGCCTTAATTTTTCATCCAATCTTTACCAAACTTTAACAGGTTGTTAATATCAATGAAAGCTCGGATGAGTTCAAAAACCAGCCAGATCAGCCAAGTAACAGCGGAGTTATGGCCCTTGATTTAGTTAAAAATGCTATATTGCTATATTTTGCCTCGTTAAGACGATAGGGCCTTCATTTTTCAACCTATCTTTACCAAACTTTACCACATTGTTAATATCAATGAAAGCTCGGACAAGTTTGAAAACCAGCCAGATCGGACCAGTAACACCAGAGTTATGGTCCTTGATTTAGTTGAAAATGCTATATTGCTATATTTTGCCTCGTTAAGACGATAGGGCCTTCGTTTTCCATCATATCTTTACCAAACTTAACCATATTGTTAATATCATTGAAAGCTTGGACAAGTTCGAAAACCAGCCATATCGAGCTAGTAACAGCGGAGTTATGGCCCTTGATTTAGTTAAAAATGCTATATTTTGCCTCGTTAAGAAGATAGGGGCTTCATTGTTCATCCAATCTTTATCAAACTTTATCAGATTGTTAATGTCATTGAAAGCTCGAACAAGTTCGAAAACCAACCATATCGGACCAGTAACAGTGGAGTTGTGGCCCTTGATTTAGTTAAAAATGCTATAGTTTGCCTCGTTAAGACGATAGGGGCTTCATTGTTCATCTGATCTTTACCAAACTTTATCAGATTGTTAACATCAATGAAAGCTCGAGCAAGTTCGAAAACTAGCCATAGGGGACCAGTAACAGCGGAGTTATGGCCCTTGATTTAGTTAAAAATGCTATAGTTTACCTCATTAAGACGATAGGGACTTCATTGTTCATCCGATCTTTACCAAACTTTATCAGATTGTTAATTTCAATGAAAGCTTGGACAAGTTTGAAAACCAAACATATCGGACCAGTAACAGCTTAGTTATGGCTCTTGATTTAGTTCAAAACGCTATAAAACGCTATATTTTGCCTCTTTAAGACGAGAGGGCCTTCATTTTTCATCCGATCGTTACCAAACTTTTATTTTTTTTAATTATTTTTTTAAATTAATATATTTCTTCTTTTTTTTTTTGATTTTTTTTTTTTTAATTTTTTTTTTAATTTTATTTTTTTATTTTTTATTTTTTTTGATTTTTTCTTTGATTTTTTTTTAATTAATATTTTTTTTTTTAGCTCTATGTTGGACCAGTCGGACAAGTAACAGAGGAGTTATGGCTCTTGATTTAGTTAAAAATGCTATATTTTGCCTCGTTAATACGGTAGGATCTTCATTTTCATCTGATCTTTACCGAACTTTAACAGATTCTTTAGTTATGGCCCTTGATTAAGTTCAAAAGCTGTTTTTTGCCCGAAACTGCCAAAAAACGTAAATGGCAGTCACTCGCTTCATTGATGTTATAAGAGCCATGTTAGCCATTAGAGCGTCCACATTAAGAATACGCGTTTGTAAATGTAAATGCGTAATGTTTTGCTTTTTTCATGCATACAACACGCATTGTGCTGAAAGCTTAAATCCGGAGCAGGGAAAATGTGTATGAATGTGGGTTATAATAATAATATTAATAATAATTTCTTTATTTAACGAAGGTTGAAACACATTAAGTTATGCATATAAATACATACACTTATTTCAATGTGGCCTTTGAACAATAATGCTATAAAAGTTATAAATACATTTAAAACATTCATACTCGTGTGCACACACGCAAACATCCATATACATATACACAACAATACTACAAATCAGACAAACACCCATTAGTTAATACATTCATTATATTCTTAATTCACAATCAAGATATCCATAGTGTCATATATGACGGATATTTAAGCAATTACATGCATACAGTACCAGTTTCACTCAAGAAAAAAATAAATACCAACACAACAGCGTCATAATTACATAGTAATATCGGCTAGTTAATATATCCTGTTTTTGGAAAAGGGGTTGATGCACTATTTTCAAACAATATTTATTTAAAAGGCCTCTGATAAGCTTAAAAATAGCTGGAAAAATTATCAAAATGCCATGAAAAATAAATGAGATATGGCTTATTGAAAATTTGAAAAGAACATAAATGAAGGCGGCCATCTTGGAACGATGACGTCATTGCACCTTTTTACTATATAATGGCATATTGACAAAATATATTTTGAAGCAAAGAAAATCACTGCAAACTGATTAAAAATAAACATACAGATGTAAAATGTATAAAGTGTATGCCTATTTTTCATTTCCAGTGATTTTCTTTGCTTTAAAAGACATTTAATCAGTATGTCATGTATGGTAAAAAGGCGCTATGATGGCATCGTTCAAATATGGCGCCTCCATTTGTGTTTATTCGCAAATTTTCAATAAGTCATACCTCTTTTACTTTTCATGGCATTTTGATAATTCTTTCAGTTTTTTTCAAGTTTTTCAGAGCCCTTTGAAATAAAGATTGTTTGAAAATAGTGCATCAACCCCTTTAAATTAAATAACACACGTCACTTTGAACAGTCTTTCAGTCATATCACAAAAATGTCTACTTGTAGCCGTGATCTCTATGCTTAACTTTACAGGACTGTCATACAAGAATACCATGCCAGAGACACAGTCATGGCATGATGCGCAGTTATTTTTACTTTGTTTTGTATGGTGTTTTACGTCATTTTCAAGACGTAAGATAATATATGACGGTCATTTTTTTTGTGGTGGAGGCATACCGCCCACTTTTCCTGAGTTGAACCAGTACTGTACACCTCCCGCCATCCGTAAGATTCGACACTTCCTCACTTACAAGTCGAGCTTCCACTGGGATTCAAACTCACAGCGGAGAGAAGGTTAACAATGCAATGTCGTTAACCCATTGACCACGGAGTCCAAAATGTGTAAAATAAAAATAATTTAAATGTTGGCTTAAGAGCTATTATCCTATACTGAAGTCTGTTACTTTGAATTTAAATAAAGCACTTCCAGAACCTCGATCAGGTTCTTTTTTTTTATTGTAACGAAAGGCAAGATTCTTGCTTTCAGAATAGGTTTTATGAAGAAGAACTTACAGAAGTTTTCATTGAAGTTTGTTTTCAAATTATGACATATTCTTCACCACATTTCTTAAAATAAATATTGTTCAAACTAAAATATTTTTGGTCGAAAATAAACTAAAATATTTTTGGTGGAAAATAAAGCAAGTGTCCCTTTAAAGCTGCATTTAAATTATTAAACGGGGAAAAACATTTTTGGGGGCATTATTTTTTCATAGGTTTTACTAAATTCATGATGTAATAACATATAAATCAATTTTTGTAATATGCCAAGATATATGAATGTTTTGAATCAGTTTTGCAACGCTTTGCAGATCAAATCAAGACTTTCCAGTGTGTGTTATGTATCAAAATGTGTGGTTTGAACCAAGTTCAAAGTACATCACGCACAGAGAAATGAACTAACTTAACCTGTAATCTAGTGAAAGTTCCGGAGCTACTTGATGATGTCGCGAATTTGATTTGACAGCTGTTTGACTAGCAATATAATGATGGGACATCTGATTGGCTGTGGGTGTGGTTTCGCAAGGATGTTTTTTTTCATATAAAATACATAAAAATCAAGTATAATGCAGATTGAACGTGTCTCACGTTCCTGACAGATACTGATTGTGTTTGTTCTACACACGCAGAATCATCATACAACATAATTGAAATATTAAGCAAATTTACCTGGAAGGTGAAGTTTGACTTTAATTCTATTGGAACTCAATCTACTAAGAGTCATAGGAGTGAACATGTGACCTGTCACGCGATACGATCATCAGACTTTTAGAGGAATATTATTCTGAAACTTGGAGACCAAATAGATCAGGGTGGGCCACAAATACTGGGCGGGCATATGACTGTTTAAGTAGATTAGTTCCAATAAAATTAAAATCAAACTTCACCTTCCAGGTAAGTTGTTTAATAATTCAATTCTATTGAAACTAATCTACCAATCAGAGTCATTGGAGTTTTTACAGTCCATGTTTCAGAATAGATTAAATGCATGAAAACACGTTTTCATAAACAATATATAGGAACCAAGGCGAGGTAATCATATCTTTAAATTTACATGATCCAGTTGAATACAAAATTCTAGTCCACTACTGCTCACCATAAAGTTTGTTCTGGTAATAATCTGGAGAACAGTGTCCAGTCTTATTTCACCGACAGAATTGCTTTACTATAGTTCGAATCATTCTTTACTGGTCTTTTGTAAAACTTCCTGAAAGTTACAGTCTTTCAACCAAAATTTCAGCCACCTGCAGGTGGACTGTTACTGTGTATTCTCTCCATGTGTGGTGATTACAGAGGGCCATCACCTATCACACCATACAAAATGCAGCTATAAATAAAATATTACTATACTCCTTTTCTTGCAAAACTTTCATAAATTAATTATAATACAGAGTAAATTATCTTGGATGTTGGGAGAGGGTTGGGTGGGGGTTGGTGGGGATGGGAGGGGAGTGGGGGTGGGAATCAAGATAGGTAGACCTTTCTCTATTTCTCCTTAGATAATCATTTCCTCACAAATAATTTCACTTACGGTATAATATTTGTTGTATTATTTTTGTCTATATTGTTGTTAGGTTGGTGCTATACAAAAAAATAAAAAATTGATTTTGCTTATCATACTAGACTAAAAAATAGGCATTTTGTGCATCATCTTGACTTGAGCCATCTTAGAAAACAGACAGGGTGCTTCATAAAAAGGCATTTTAAGTGTGCAAACAAACAAGAAATGCCCTTCTTCACAATGTAGGGTCTCCCTCAGTCTACTACATAACTCAACAAATAATCTTGCATATTTATACCCCTACAAAAAAGATTTTAGAGGGGTATACTGGATTCAGTTTATCCATCAGTCAGTCGGTAGCGCGGCGGATTTGTAACCTCGGATTCAATCCTCCATGGTGCCACTGAGTCCGTCGGTGTGTTCTTGGGCAAGACACTTTCCCTTAGTCCCGTCTGTCGGATGGGGACGTAAACCGGGCGGTCCCGTGTATCGGTCTATCCTCCGAGCACGTTAAAGAACCATAGGAATCTATTCGATAATAAGAGTAGGGCAGGTTCCCGGATTCCTATGTATCCTTTCCCCTCTCTCTGGGGCAGCTCTAAATAACCTATACTGTGATGATGAGCCGTTAAACAACATTTAATTCAATTATCCATCAGTCTGCCTTTTTTCATCTGTACACACAATCTTGTCTGCTCTATTACTTTTCAAGACTTATAGCTTCACTCATGAATGTTTACAGGTAGATGATTGAAGGATGACCCACATTTGTGGGGTCGGTAGGTTCAAGGTCACCTTGACCTGATTATGAAAGGCCATGTCCATTTTAACTGGTCATGACTTGTATCCACATTCATGAAACTTTACAGGTAGATTGACCTTGATACATTGGGTCAAGGTCACCATGATCTGACGGTGAACAAGTTTCTCAGCTCTATAACTCTTCAAGATTGTAGCCACATGTGTGAAACTTAACAGGTAGACTCGGTGGTGAGAGGATGACCCCGATATATTTTGGGGTCGATAGGTTCAAGGTCACCATGACCTGATAATGGAAAACCTTATCGTTCTAGACTTTAGGCACACTAAAAGGCTTCATCACATAACATGGCTTCTGGGAGTGTAAAACTCATTGGATAAAAAGGTGGGATACTCGGCATAGCCTCGTATTCTATCATTTTATCCAACTTATTTATTAAAATCAATAATACACAGTCAGGAATGAAAGATCCTCTACGTACTCCATGAGAGGATGACGCCTTGTAATTTTTGGGTCAATAAAGTGCTCACAAAATAGGATAACCCCAAGCCCAGGGACTGTCAAAATCTGGTTGGGGCTTGTCCCTTTTTGCCCTATTTTACTATATAGTTAATTCAGGGCCTGTCAATATTAATTCAGGGCCTGCCTGTCAAACATATTTTCTTTGAGCACTGCAATAGGTTCAAGGTCAAGATCACCATGGCCTGATCATGAAACCCTTGTCCAGTCTATTACTGTTCAAAATTCGAAGCACTCTTGACTCTTCATGGGTACAATTACATGGTCCCAGCGAGGGTATATCAGTCAGCCCTTCCAAACGGCAGTTCTAGCTTCCTATTTGTTTGTTTTATTGTAGTTTCCTTTAAGGCTTTATAACATATTACTTGTTCAAATAATCAAGATAAAAATTTAGTTCTGCTGCAAAAAATGAATAATTACAGCAGATGATGTAATTTATCTCCAATGATTGAAGAGTAGATAAAGGGACATAAGCGTGAAGATAATGTCGACTGGTATCTTTATTGCCATTTGAATTATTCCTCAATCATCACATCATGGCAGGCAACCAGTCTAGTCAAAATCTGAGAATATTTGAGAATATTTTCTTAATTGCTTTTTGCTATTTATAGAGTTGTTGACTCGTGCAATGTTTCCAAGCCTCGTGCAGAGTTTCCAAGCTTCATGTAATGTTCTTATAGCTGTTTTGATATTTGCAGAATACATTATTCGCAGGTTATTATATGAACAGAGGAAAACGTGTTCTTTATGGTAAATATAGGAGTTATTTTCATAACGAAATAATGAACCTTACATTTTCATGTGTGAATTGATTGTTTAACGGCTCATCAACACAGTATAGGTTATTTAGAGCCGCCCCAGATAGAGGGGAAGGATACATAGGAATCCGGTAACCGTGCCCTACTTTTATTTTCAAATAGATTCCTATGGTTCTTTAACATGCTTGGAGGATAGATCGATACACGGGTTTACGTCCCCATCCGACGGACGAGGCAAAGGGAAAGTGCCTTGCCCTAGAACACACCGACGAAACTCCGTTGCATTTCATGTGTGTGTTGAAAAATTAAAAATAGTTGTCGTATTCAATTGAAAAGATAAATAAATAAGGTTTTAATCCATTTTCCATGATTTCACAGATAATAATATTTGCTACACTTTGAGGATAAAATACAGCGTCTCCCTGGCCAAGGGGTTAACAACATTGCATTGAAAACCTTCTCGCCTCTCAATGCTGCGGGTTCGAATCCCACTGGGAGCTCGATTTGTAAGTGAGGAAGTGTCAGTTTTTACGGATGATGGGAGGTGTACAGTACTAGTTTTACCCAGGAAAAGTGGGTGGTCTGCCTCCACCACGAACAAATTGACCATCATATGTAACCTTACATGTGTTGAAAATGACGTAAAACACCATACAATTGAGAATATAAAATGAATGCTTGCCTAAATGAATCAAAAACCTATTCATGGGTTCATTGAATTACAATTATTCCTTAAAATAAAAATGAATGCGTTTTTTATTCTTAGATCTTAAAATTGGAATTAAATAATTTAGGGCCAGGCAATTTCAGAGGAGAGAATTGGAATGATAAACAAAAACATAATTATTCAGAGCTTAATTTCCTCTATGTTTTCGAGTTAGAGGGAAAGTTTTAAAAGTAGGAGAACGATTTGTAGTTCTACATGTAAACCTTTTCTTGTTGTATTGGGGAATGCTAAAAGTAGGCTGTTGGTTGTTTGGTGTTTTACGTCATTTTCAACACATGTAAGGTTATATATGATGGTCGATTTTTTGTGGTGGAGGCAGACCATCCACTTTTCCTGGGTAGAACAAGTACTGTACACCTCTCGCCATCCAGAAGAATCGACACTTCCTCACAAGTCGAGCTCCCAGTGGGATTCGAACCCGCAGCGGTGAGGCGAAGGTTTACAACGCAATGTCGTTAACCATTCAGCCACAGAGACGCTCCTTACAAGTAGGCTTTCAGGTAACCAAAGTACATAGGCATTTTTGCCATGTTTTCGTATCATATATTCTCAGTTGATTCTTGTATAAAAAGAGCCAAATATAATTCTCTTTTAAAATGTTGCATTGTCAACTTCTGCATGATTCTCGTCCGTCGGATGGGGACGTAAACCGGGCGGTCCCGTGTATCGGTCTATCCTCCGAGCAAGTAAAAGAACCATAGGAATCTATTCGATAATAAGAGTAGGGCAGGTTCCTGGATTCTTATGTATCCTTCCCCTCTCTCTGGGGCGGCTCTAAATAACCTATACTGTGTTGATGAGCCGTTAAACAACATTCAATTCAATTCAATTCTCACATAATAGGATACTTAAAGTAGCTATCCTGCCAACAATTAACCCTTAACCCGCTACATATATATAATGGACTGTTCTTTCTTTGAATTAAGACCATTCCATTTATGTGGCAAAGGGGTGTTTTGGGGAAAATGACTGATCAGCACCAGGCTGATCTGGGTTAACAGTGGATGCAAAGGCTATTGTAGTCGTGCTTAGCGGGTTAAGGGTTAAAAGTTACCAACTCATAATTCATTTACACAGATTCAATCACGGTAAGTGTTTTAAGAATCCATGAAAACATTTTTTTTGTAAAATCTTTTAGTCGGCGTTATATACACTTTTATATGACCTGAACACCAGGATGAAGTTTTGATAAAAAATTTGGTTGTGCAATTTTTGTTGTTATTTGGCGTGTTAGTTTCTTTAAATAAAAAATATTAATTATTTGGAGGTTAGTTCTTTAAATGAAAGATATTAGCAACACACTGCCTCCCATTCCCAGCAATGATGCTGTCTCCTTGATGTCAGGAGGCTTGTAACATCATTAAATTTTCTTTAAATAAAATACATAAGTTATTTGGAGATTAGTTCTTTAAATGAAAGAATTTGGCGGTTAGTTTCTTTAAATAGAAGATATTATGTAAGTTATTTGGTGGTTACTTTCTTTAAATAAAAGATATTATGTAAGTTATTTTGTTTTGCAGGTTAGTTTCTTTAAATAAAAGATATTATGTAAGTTATTGGGTAGTTAGTTTCTTTAAATAAAAGATATTATGTATGTTATTTTGCGGGTTAGTTTCTTTAAATAAAAGATATTATGTAAGACTCGTGTACTGCTCCTTTTATATAAGAATCGTATTAAAGTTAACATGAGAATCATATAAGGATCTGTGGAAGAATTAGCAGTGAGGAGGGGAAATCTCCTGCTTACTGGCTATTAACCCTTAACCCACTAAGCACGACTAGAGTAGCCTTTGCGTCCATTGTAAACCCAGATCAGGCTGATAAGGGTTTACAATGTCCAGCTGCTGATCAGTCATTTTCCCCCAAAACACCCCTTGTCACACAAATGGAATATTCTTATTCGAAGAAAGAACAGTCCATTATATATATATGTAGCGGGTGAAGGGGTTAAGGAAAGTCCGGTAATATTTGGCCCATAATTATTACCTACAGCCTACAGTATTCCCCATAATAGTAGCACCTCCCCTGATGAAAATGCCTCCCACAAAAAATCGTCAAAATTCAACACTTTTTTGATATTTTGTATTCAAAAATACTTTTTTCCTTAAAAAATCAATAATTTTCAATCTTTTGTACTATAAAAAAAAGAGAAAAAAAAAGAAAACAAAAAGAAAAAACATTATTTGGTTCCGCCTTAATTCCATTAAGTGATGGGAAAGCCTTACGAGGGTCATTCAATAAATTCTGTCACTAACGCGTTTTAACAATTATGTGCTCATTGTGAGTGTCGATGTTTGTTGCTAAATGAAAGAGAGTTTCAATACCATTCCATTGATGGTAAAATGAATGCTGTATCTTTTGGGTGACGAAAGTTATGGAACATTTTATACACATCACTTATACATACTGAGGCATTTTCTGCCTGAGTTTTTTCAGGTAAGTTAATTGTTACTTTTTTAAATGCCTGCTTTTCGAAGACATTTGAAATTTCTCATACATTACCAGTTATATCTGTGTATTTCAAGATTCAGAATTTAAGCATGGTAGATGAAAAGGCATTGTCTTAGAAATTAACATTTTAAGCTAACGTGTAAAATTAATTTAATGATAAATGAACATTAAATGGAAGGGAATAGCATTTTTGGATGAACAATATTTTCACTAAACATTGTACAAAATTCTACCATAATGTGTTGAATATGAAATTTAAACACTGAAGGACTAAGATTTGTAAAAAAAATATGAAAACATATTAATACTATGAAAATAATTACGACATTTAAAAGATACATTTCCGTTAACAAAATGAAAAAAATCAGTGTTATTTCTGCTAAAATTAACGGATATGCATTCACTCATATCTGGTTTGCAGCAAGACCTTTCCGAATTCTCGGCAATCATTTTCATGGATTATGGACGAATAACAGCAGATGGCGTACAAGAAAATTAAAAGCATAGAATTATTCAAATAATTTTTACAACGTTTTGTAACGAGGACATTTTCAGAGATGCCAGTATCCAAAAGGTGTGGTAGGGGGAGGTAATTCAGGGGTATAAATAACCGGAATTTTTTCATTTTTGTTGTGGAATTTAAGAGAACGAACCCAGTAGTACTATAAATACACTACTTTATCTCGGTGTAATATCCAGTTCAAAGGATATATGCCTAGTGACAGAACTTTTTGAAGCACCCTTGTATATTAGCTGGATTTTTATAACAGATAATTCGACAATAAAACACGTTTAATTATTTATTTTTTTACTGAATTTACCTATTAAATGTTTTAGTTTTACAATATGCAAACTTTTTTAGCCGAAACTCATACCCCAGCCAACCCCTTTTTAGCTTCTTGGAGAATGGGTTGGATGGGGAATGGAAGTTAATACTCGGACGGTCATGTAATGAAGAGTAAATTTTATAAGAGCAACCCTTTGCATTTTGCATAGCACCATCGCTACTACATGTATTAGGGAAATACGATATTTACATTGCCTATAATTATTACCTATAGCCTACCGTATTAATATTAACGCCTCCCCTAATAAAAGTGCCTCCCACTTTTTCCAAAAAAAAAAAAAAATAATAATAAACAAATCTTCAAAATTCATTACTTTTTTGATCTTTTGTATTCAAAATGTTTTTTTTCCAAAAAAAAAAATCAATTAATGTTCAATGTTTCGTACTATAACCAGAAGAAGAAAAAAAAGAGTAAATTTTATAAGAGCAACCCTTGGCATTTTGCATAGCACCATTGCTACTAGTAGGAAAATACAGTTTTTACAATTTGCCCATAATTATTACCTATAGCCTACGTTATTCCCCCTAATATTAGCCCTAACAGAAGAGCCTCCCACTAAAAACATCTTCAAAATTCAATACCGTTTTGAACTCTTGTATTGAAAAAAAAAAGAAATCTTTCAAAAAATCAATAAATTTCGATCTTTTGTACTATAACGAAAAAAAAAAGAAAATTTGATAAGGGCAACCCTTTGTATTAACCCTAATACCCGGTATTAAATGCCTCCCCTAATAGAAGCGCCTCCCAGCTTTTAAAAAAAAAAAAAGTAAAAAAAAGTAAAAAAAAGAGATCAGCAGAGCTTGAGCCAAGGTGCGTCGTCGTGCGTCCGTGCGTCCGTCTGTCTGTCCGTTAACTTTTTTTTTGTAGCGACTAATCCTCTGAAACTACTGAATGGATTTTCATGAAACTTTACAGAAATGTACTCATGAAGTCTAGTTGATCCTAGCAAAAATTCATGTTGATGTGAAATTCAAGATGGCCACCAAATCTAAAAATAGATTTTTGAAAAACAAGCTTGTATCGACTACTTCTTGAAAACTCTAAGTGATATTGATATGGGACTTTTTCTAAAATGATCAGCATGACATGAAAATCGTTTTGATTCGATGTTAAACATGGCTGCCAGTGGCCATCTTTGTTTAAATAGAGTTATTTAGTAAAAACTTGTAGCGACAGCTGCTCTGAAACTTCTCAACGGATTTCCATGAAACTTCACAGGAATGTTTCTCTTGATGTCTAAATGATCCTAGCAACATTTCAGGTTGGTCGGAAATTCAAGATGGCCACCACAGCTAAAAATAGATTTTCAAAAAACAAGTTTGTAGCGAGTATTTCTTGAAAACTATTAAGTGATATTGATATGGGACTTTTTCTAAAATGATCAGTATGGAATGATGTTGATCCTTATCGAAAATTATTTTGATGCGACGTTAAACATGGCCGCCAGCGGCCATCTTTGTTTACATAGAGTTATATAATGAAAACTTGTAGCGACTACTCCTCTGTAACTACTTGACTGATTTTCATGAAACTTCACAGGAATCTTGCTCTTGATGTCTTATTGATCCTAGCAAAATTTCAGGTCGGCCAGAAATTAAAGATGGCCGCCATGGCTAAAAATAGATTTTCAAAATACAAGTTTGTAGCGACTACTTCTTGAAAACTGTGATATCGATATGGGCTTTTTCTAAAATGATCAGTATGACATGATGTTGATCCTTGTCAAAAAAAAAATTGATTTGACATTAAACATGGCCGCCAGTGGCCATCTTTGTTTACATAGAGTTATATAATGAAAACTTGTAGCGACTACTCCTCTAAAACTACTTCACGGATCTTCATGAAACTTCACAGGAATGCTGATCTATCTATCAAAAACCTATCATTAGAGCTTCAAGGTCATTGACCTCTTGTTTGATTTTTTGTATTCCAAAAAAAAAAAAATCTTTCAAACATCAATAAATTTTCAATCTTTTGCACTATAACCAAAATAAAAAAGTGTTTGTAAGAGCAACCCTTTGCATTTTGCATAACGCTACTATTGCCTATAATTACTGCTGATGGGGCCATTGTCGTATCGGGTACTATAGAAAGGTACCCGGGGTACATTTATCTATAAGAAACGTACCCGAAAATGTTTGAATTCAAGAACCCCTTGTTTAGCATAATTACTACCTATAGCCCACGTTAAAACTCTACGCGCAATTACGCGCAATCATAATCATCTTAATCTGGAGTATCCTTACTAGAAACAGAGAAGTATTTTGTATCATTCATACATCACTAATTGCATGGTGGGTGTAGGGATGGGGGTGGGGGGTGGGTTAAACACTTATATGGGGGCCAAACTTTTGACAAGCAAAAAAAGAAGAAAGTTATGCACGCTCAATTACACCAAAACATATGACATTATTATGGGAAAAAAAGTAAAATTTTATAAGAGCAACCCTTTGCATTTTGCATAGCATCGTCGCTGCTATTAGGGAAATACAATTTATATTGCCTATAATTACTACCTATAGCCCACATTAAAACTCTACAGTAGCAGCAATTACGCGCAATCATAATCATCGTAACCTGGAGTATCCTTAGTAGAAACAGAGAAGTGTTTTGTATCATTCATACATCACTAATTGCACGGAGGGGCTAGGGATGGCCGAGTCACTGGCAAGCAGTTAACCAATCATCTAACCTCTAAATGTGTATTTTATGTAATGTGTCTGGCGTATAATGAGCAAAAAATAGGCATAATTATGCTGCTTATTGCACACAATATCTGAAATTTCCACATTAATTTTCACTATCAGTCTTGCATCCTATCTGCAGAGATAAGGTCTTGTTTTACTGTTTTTGTTCCTTAATCTGTGAGGCTGTTTGTCTAATTCTGGTGCTAATTCCATTAAATAGTGCATCAATATCCCAGCAAAATGGTCTAATGTTTAACTTCAACCTAATTAAAGTAATTATAAGAATATAAGGAGTTTCAGTGGCATAGCTGGATGGTGGATGAACTAGAAATGATGTGCAGGCCCTATGTCACTAGTGTGATCTGGGGAGAATGGAGAAAAACGCTGATAAAAACATCGGGGACGAACAGACAGACACTTAATACTAGTGCTAGTGCTGTTCCAATTAATCGATTTGATCGAGTATCGGTCAGTTAAGCCTTTTTTCCGATTAATCTTTTTTTCATGATCAAGTTTACTCGGTTGTTGCAAACATGTACAAGAGAATGAAATAAAGTTTATATTTTGCAATGAGTAATCATAAATCTCTATAGGGGTATCACAATGTATACTTAAAATGTCTGGTCTGTTTCATTTAATTCCTAATGACCAGAACACTTGAAATGTCTTCATTATAGTCTGAAGAAGGCTTACATTGGTGTCTTATATTGAGGTCATGTTTAATCGATTAATGGTCGATCATCGGTTGGTTGAACATTTTGATGATCGATCATGAATTTTCAACCGATTCCCAACACTCATTAATACTGCAAAGTACACAGTCTGAATATGCGTTAGACAAATGAAAATCTTGCTTCTTTTCATGCTTCTTTGCCAGTCTGACTTCACCTTTATCTAAAACGTATTTACACGGAAACAACTTTTTTACCCAGGTTTGACCTCTATGAAGGGGTGCAAACTATACATGGGTGCGCACTATACACAGTAAAATACGGTACGCCATATTTTGTTTGCTGTTTCCCGACCCAGGATATAAGGAATGGGTGGGTAGATATTTTGTTGAAAACAACATAAACTTTTAGGCCCATAGCCACCCCTGAAATTGAACCAAGGCAGATTGATACCTTGCTGGGATAGTCCTGGGGCATGGATGCATGGAATTTGTTTTTATTCCTACCTGCGATTCCTTGTTTAAGTGTTTTTTGAGGACATGATTTTTTTATATGCCCGTAGTTAAGTATTATGTTATGGTGTTGTCTGTCTGTCGTTCTGTCCATCCGTCCGTACGTTTACTTTTACCTGACAACTGGGTTTGGCTAATAAGTATAAGATCTACAACAATGAAATTGTGTACACATGATACAGCATAATCCATTGAATGCATCTGATGAAGGCCCATAACTCTCCTGTTCATATTTTTTGAATTATTCCCCTTTGAATAGGTTTTAATCTGGAACTTACAAGTGATTGTGGCTAATAATATATTATAATAATAATAAAGTATTAGGTGTACAACAGTGAAACGACAGACGGATACCGTATTTTACCTTGTATAATACGCACCCGTGTATAATACGCATCCCCCTCTCGGAGGTCAAAACTGGGGGTAAAAAAGTTGTTTCCGTGTATAGTACGCATCAAAATATTATGCTTTCTATTTCAGATAAAGGTGAAGTCATTTGTTAAGAAACATGAACAGAAGAAGCTTTTCATTTTCATTTGTATTTAACGCATATTCAGACTGTGATGTATTGTAGTAATAGTGGTAAAATAAACTAGTGGGAGGGGTGTGGGTGTGTTTATTTATTTGTGTTGACAGTAGTTTTCCTAGATGAACCATTCAACGAAAATAAAAAATAAAATAAAAAATAAAAATAAATCACGATCGAGATAATTAGCGTACAAAAGAAAATATAATTACTTCAATCATTAATTGCCAATCTTCAGGGGAGTACCTATCTTGTATCATCTCATCAAAAAGCCAATTATAATGCCGCAGATAATTGTCCGTAATCCGATAATTACATCTACTAAAACGCAACAAAGTCGTTGGTTACCGCAGGGCTTTATATGACATAAAAAGCCCTGGTTACCGTAATCCATTACGCCGATTATACTAACATTGTGTATTCACGGGAACCAGAGTTTATCATAAGTGAATCAGATGGGTAACGCGTGATCAGTTACCTGTACCACATGGCTAAATCTGGTAAAGGTCACACGGCGTGTCAAAGTGCATCCTCAGAAATAGTCGATACTCGCGGCAACTTCAAAGGATTATAAAAATAGAATAACACATTCTACCCATGTTTATAATGTGTCAAAACTGCAGCCGAGGTGCGATATTGTTTGACCCAATTATCAATCATCAAATGTGTACCGGTAAGCATGTTTTCACAAGCATTATTGAATAATTGCCATTTCAAAGTAGGGTGATTCTGCCTTTCTACGCCGTCTAAAATATATGTATTTCAAAATAAAGCAAAAACTTCATTAATTTTTTATAAAATATTAAATAAAATCCTATAAATATTAGAATAGAATAGAACTGTAAAAATACTACATGTACCCAGTATGTACCAGTCTAAACAGCTGGAAGTCACGTGATATTACGTCACGCGATATAAACAAAAAGATCGAGGGACGATTTTTCACACAATTTATTGAAGTTTTACAACAAACATGCAAACATTTATACAAAAAGAAGCATCATAATACACTTTATTCATTTATAAATCGGATTAAGTCAATATATTACTTATATGAAGCGAGTAAATTACGAAAAAATTGTGTATTATCGGTATTCACAATTTTCTGTCTCAATGTCTGTTCGTCGTCAACGTTTTTCTTCCCAGACATCGATTTCCTGCAAGAAAAAAAAAGTTATTTTTATAGTTTCCTTATATTGTACGCACCCCCCTTTTGGAAACCGTAAAAGTGGTTAAAAAACTGCGTACTATACAAGGTAAAATACGGTATGCCTGCTAGCATTGCTCTTAAGGGATTTTAAAAGAAATTCAACACCTGAAAAGGAAGTTTGAGATTGTTATTTGGGTCATTTGATCATAGGTGAATGTCACTGTAACTATAAATAGAAAAATAGTTTTCCACTCAATCACTTCAGTTTGCCTTGAGTGATCAGCGAAACTTCTCCATAAGGTGCAGCTCATGAAAAGGAAGCTTAAAATTGTTATTCGGCATTTGAAAAGAAAGCTCAGGTCTTTTGGTCAAAGGTCAAGGTCAGTGTTACTATAAATAGAAAATTGGTTTCCATAATAACTTAAGTTTCCCTTGTGGGATTTTTACAGTGTGTGGCTCATGAAATGAATTGAATTGTATGTTGTTTTAACGGCTCATCAACACAGTATAGGTTATTTAGAGCTGCCCCAGAGAGAGAGGAAGGATACATAGGAATCCGGGAACCATGCCCTACTCTTATTATCGAATAAATTCCTATGGTTCTTTAAAGTGCTTGGAGGATAGACCAATACACGGGACTGCCCGGTTTACGTCCCCATTCGACGGACGAGACTAAGGGAAAGTGTCTTGCCCAAGAACACACCGACGAAAGCTTGGGATAGTGTTAATCGGGCCATATGGTCAATGTCACTTTTTCTATAAATAGCAAATTGGTTTCTGTTCAGTAACTTTAGTTACGCCAGAGTTTTAGCCCTCGAGGGGAGCATATATATGTTTTACAAACCTCTTTTTTTATCCACCATACAGCCTTAAACACTGTAGAGCGATAAAGACCCTCGTGCACCTCTATTTTTATTATGTTACACATTTGGAGAAAACACACGCCTACTCATTCATATAACTTAAAACTGTTTGGGTTACCTTCAGCATGAAATGCTTCATTGTGAAAGTATTTGGCAAAAATGTATATAAAAACGCAAAATGGATCTTTTTCATTAAATTGTGTGTTTTTTCCCACTTTTATTAGGAAACTTCTTAACAATTTATTTTCCAAATGATATGTCAATGACTGTGATATGATATTTAGTGATGGTGTAAATTTGATAGTACAGTGGCAATTATCCTGTGAAACATATCCCTATTTAGAGAAATTCATTTTGGAAACTTGATATTTTTTTCGACATGTGTGCACTGATTAAAGGCTTTTATGGTCAACAAGGACATGAAATTGTTTTTTTTATTCTCCCATTCAAATTATCATGTTTTTTTTATTAAAATCTATCTAGAAAGCTAAGCTGAACAAGATGCTCGGATTACAAAATCAGGTGTCTTTCGTGTTGTTTTTTTGAGCAAATATATTTTTATCATTATTAATACTTGTTCAGATGTTAATTAAGACTGATGAATATAGTTTTGGGTAATCAGTCGGAAATTATTTACCATATTTCCCCTTTATAGTAGCGCCCGGGTGCTATGGAATATACCAAAAAAGGAGAGGAGAGGGGAGGGTGGGGTATCATTATTAATACTTGTTCAGATGTTAATTAGGACAATAAATATAGTTTTCGGTAATCAGTCGAAAATTATTTACCATATTTTCCATGGGGTGGGGTCGGGTGGGGTGGTAGGGTTGTATGCGCTTCTGTTAGGAGAAGCGTTCTTATTAGGGGAATTATTTGCTATAATAATATATTTTTAAAATTTAAATGGGTAGTACTGATGTTTCAAATACATCATGAGCAAAAAGAATCCAAAATACCTGGATCCGGGGCCATTTTGTACTATAGATCTAAGGGGCCATTTTTTTCATGACAGTCTTCAGGCGGCACTTCAGACGGGATGTATTATGGAATGGTGGTCAGTCGGGATTTACTTTGGTGTGTGTCGAAAACGTTGTCTGGTCACTGACTTGGGTAATTATTGTCCAATCTTTTCCAAACTTGGTTAAATTGCATATGAGCACAATGTCTCAGCAAAGTTCAATAATCAACCCTGTCGCCTCAGTAATTCAGGAGTTATGCCTCTCTGAATAATAAAAAAATCAGGAAATTAATGTTGTCGGGACTCATTCATAACTACGGTAATTGTTATCCAGTCTTCTCCAAACTAAGTCAAAATGTCTCGGCTAAGTTTGATAATCGGGCCCATGGCCTCAGTAATTCCAGAGTTATGCCTCTTGGAATAGTAAAAAATCAAGAAATTAATGACCGAAAGACAATTTCCTTATTAATATGTGAAGCAATAGCTGGGGCTTCCGTGTTCTATGGACACATTTCTAGTTTAATATTTTATTTTATTTACTTAATACTACTATATCTTTCTTCTTTATTTTAACATTGTCAAAATTCCCCCTTTTTCCAAATCACGTCAAATTTTTCCCCCTCTAAAGGGCGCCGACCCCCATCCCCGAAAAGTAAAAAAACACACTGGGATATCATGTCATGTGTCTACGGTATGGAATTCTAGTGTGACGGCACAATGAAGTTGAGCATTGGGCTCACTGCTTCAGAGAGAGCTCTAATAATTGACAATAATCTGTGGTAATACGAATCGGGAGTAATAGGATGAGCTGGACAAATTGGTGAATATTGGAAATTCAAACTCCTGTTTTAAATTGATACAGCAAACTACTTTAGATTAATTGTAGATGAAAGAGTTCAGTAGAACCAGTTTTAGTGTGATTTTACAAATACACTGAGATAGTGTGCACTTGTACAGTCATCTTTTATCTGCGGTTGTCTTGTATCAAGAAGAATTGATAATGGAATTTTGTGTCTGTTTTACAATAAAGGCACATGACGAGCCTGTTTTGCACAAAAACTTAACATAGACGTCATAAAGTTGTTCTATAAAATCTTAAAATTTTAATTACATTCAGTTCAGTTTAAGACACTTTTGAAATACAGTCTTCAAACTTTAAACATGTAAATATATTGACCTATTAACCTCCACTTGACCTTTCCCTGCAAAATAGGGTACTTTTTCCCCCTTTTTGGCAAAGATTTTTTTTTAAAATGTGCCTCTTTTGCATATTTGCACACGTAAATATTCAATTTCTGCCCAATAAACATTGTTCCCCCTATATCTCAAAATCGCATTATTTTCCCCCTTTAACTCGATCATCGCGCATTTTCCCTATTGGAGGGCATGGGCCTCTTCCCCTATTTCCGAAAAAATTCTCAGGATTCCACTGTTACCATGCAATCCACCAGTAGGCTACCTTCAGGAGTATATATGCTCAGGATTCCAGTGTTATGCAATCCACCAGTAGGCTACCTTCAGGAGTATATATGCTCAGGATTCCAGTGTTACCATGCAATCCACCAGTAGGCTACCTTCAGGAGTATATATGCTCAGGATTCCAGTGTTACCATGCAATCCACCAGTAGGCTACCTTCAGGAGTATATATGCTCAGGATTCCAGTGTTATGCAATCCACCAGTAGGCTACCTTCAGGAGTATATATGCTCAGGATTCCAGTGTTATGCAATCCACCAGTAGGCTACCTTCAGGAGTATATATGCTCAGGATTCCAGTGTTACCATGCAATCCACCAGTAGGCTACCTTCAGGAGTATATATGCTCAGGATTCCAGTGTTACCATGCAATCCACCAGTAGGCTACCTTCAGGAGTATATATGCTCAGGATTCCAGTGTTACCATGCAATCCACCAGTAGGCTACCTTCAGGAGTATATATGCTCAGGATTCCAGTGTTACCATGCAATCCACCAGTAGGCTACCTTCAGGAGTATATATGCTCAGGATTCCAGTGTTACCATGCAATCCACCAGTAAGCTACTTTAGGAGTATACGAGGGGTAACAGGTAGGCGAAAAGTAAAAGGAAAAATGCCATCACTTTTGTTTGAGTAGGACCATTTTTATGAAATTTCACACAAGGGAACCTTAACACATCACGGATATGTTCTATGAACATGTTTACCTTATCACAAGGTATGCGTTCACTAGTGTCACTATGGCAGCATCAAGTAACGTTGAGTTGGGCAACTCGTAACGTTACACGAACTCTTCAGTTTTCGTACATTTTAAATAGAGCAACTATACATTTTATGACGCCAGAATTGCTTAAAAATACACTTTGACGTTTCCCGAACTTTCTACATTACGTCACGTATGCGAGCGAACGTTTTTGACGTCATTTTCATGCTACAGTGTGCGCTTGTCAATCACACTTTGAAATCCAGACATGGAGCAGCGCTACTCTATCAAATTTTGTGTTTTGAGCTAGATCATGATAATGCACCATCACATACCGCTGCGATTACCCAGGAAACCCTTGCTGAATTTAATATAGCACCCTCCTTACTCACGAGATATGGCCCTGTGTGACTTTTACCTGTTCCCGGCCATTAAAACAGAAATGCACGGTCAACACTTTGATGACGTTCACGATCTTCCAATTCTTGTTAGTAAAGTTATCCGGAAAATTCCAGTAGAGAACTTTGAAAAATGTTTATCATCATGGTAAAAAGATGGTGAAAATGTGTGACATACTCAAGAGAGTATTTTGAGAAAATTTGACGACGGTAACTTGTTACGGTATGTAGAATTTTAAAATATTATTAACGAATAATCCAACGTGCCCCGCTCAACGTTACTTGACGTTGCCATAGTGACGCTAGTGAACACATACCTTATGACAATGTAAAAATGTTCATATAACATATCCGTGATGAGGTACCCTTGTGTGAAATCTCATAAAAATGGCTCTGCTCAACAAAAGTTGTGGCATTTTTCCTGTTATTTTTCGAACACCCTCATAATATGCTCAGGATTCCAATGTTACCATGCAGTCCACCAGTAGGCTACCTTCAGGAGGATATATGCTCAGGATTCCAGTGTTACCATGCAATCCACCAGTAGGCTACCTTCAGGAGTATATATGCTCAGGATTCCAATGTTACCATGCAATCCAACAGTAGGCTACCTTCAGGAGTATATAGGCTCAGGATTCCAATGTTACGATGCAATCCACCAGTAGGCTACCTACAGGAGTAAATATGCTCAGGATTCCAGTGTTACGATGCAATCCACCAGTAGGCTACCTTCAGGAGGATATATGCTCGGGATTTCATTGTTACCATGCAATCCACCAGTAGGCTACCTTCAGGAGGATATATGCTCAGGATTCCAATGTTACCATGCAATCCACCAGTAGGCTACCTTCAGGAGTATATATGCTCAGGATTCCAGTGTTACGATGCAATCCACCAGTAGGCTACCTTCAGGAGTATATATGCTCAGGATTCCAATGTTACCATGCAATCCACCAGTAGGCTACCTTCAGGAGTATATATGCTCAGGATTCCAGTGTTACGATGCAATCCACCAGTAGGCTACCTTCAGGAGGATATATGCTCGGGATTTCATTGTTACCATGCAATCCACCAGTAGGCTACCTTCAGGAGGATATATGCTCAGGATTCCAATGTTACCATGCAATCCACCAGTAGGCTACCTTCAGGAGTATATATGCTCAGGATTCCAGTGTTACGATGCAATCCACCAGTAGGCTACCTACAGGAGTATATATGCTCAGGATTCCAGTGTTACCATGCAATCCACCAGTAGGCTACCTACAGCAGTATATATGCTCAGGATTCCAGTGTTACGATGCAATCCACCAGTAGGCTACCTTCAGGAGGATATATGCTCGGGATTTCATTGTTACCATGCAATCCACCAGTAGGCTACCTTCAGGAGGATATATGCTCAGGATTCCAATGTTACGATGCAATCCACCAGTAGGCTACCTTCAGGAGGATATATGCTCAGGATTCCAATGTTACCATGCAATCCACCAGTAGGCTACCTTCAGGAGTATATATGCTCAGGATTCCAGTGTTACGATGCAATCCACCAGTAGGCTACCTTCAGGAGGATATATGCTCGGGATTTCATTGTTACCATGCAATCCACCAGTAGGCTACCTTCAGGAGGATATATGCTCAGGATTCCAATGTTACGATGCAATCCACCAGTAGGCTACCTTCAGGAGCATATATGCTCAGGATTCCAATGTTACCATGCATTCCACCCATGCAATCCACCAGTAGGCTACCTTCAGGAGCATATATGCTCAGGATTCCAATGTTACCATGCATTCCACCCATGCAATCCACCAGTAGGCTACCTTCAGGAGCATATATGCTCAGGATTCCAATGTTACCATGCAATCCACCAGCAGGCTACCTTCAGGAGTATATATGCTCAGGATTCCAGTGTTACGATGCAATCCACCAGTAGGCTACCTTCAGGAGCATATATGCTCAGGATTCCAATGTTACCATGCATTCCACCCATGCAATCCACCAGTAGGCTACCTTCAGGAGGATATATGCTCAGGATTCCAATGTTACCATGCAATCCACCAATAGGCTACCTTCAGGAGTATATATAAGCTTATGATACTGCATGGAAGTATGGTGTTATGAATGATCTTCATGACCTTGGTCTTAGAGGCCGATTACCCATTTTTATAGAGAAATTCTTAGATGATAGACAATTTCGAGTCTGAATGGGTTCAACCCTCTCTGATATTCATGAACTGGAGATGGGTGTTCCACAGGGCAGCATACTCTCTGTCACACTTTTTAATATAAAGATTAACAGTATAGTAAAATGCATCAGTCCAGGTGTGGATTGTTCGCTATATGTTGACGACTTTGTTATATGTTATCGTGCAAACAACATGAATACTATCGAGAGACAATTACAACAATGTCTCAATAAACTTCAGACCTGGTCTGATGAAAATGGTTTTAAATTTTCTAAATCTAAAACTAATTGTATGCACTTTTGTCAACTTCGTAAACATCATGAAGACCCTCATCTAACACTGGATGGGTCACCAATACCAGTAGTGGATGAGACAAAATTCCTTGGTCTTATTTTCGACCGTAAATTAACGTTTATACCACACCTTAAATACTTGAAGGCCAAATGCCTTAAAGCTCTTAACTTACATAAAGTTGTTGCAAACACTAATTGCCTTAAAGATCTTAACTTACATAAAGTTGTTGCAAACACTAATTGGGGAGCAGATCGAAAAGTCCTCTTGCGACTTTACAGATCTCTTATCAGATCCAAGCTGGACTACGGCTCGACCCTATACATAATCAAGGATTACGACTCGCCTTAGGTGCCTTTCGTACATCACCAGTCGAAAGTCTATATGTTGAAGCCAATGAACCATCACTGTCTCATAGACGAGACAAATTAGCTCTTCAATACGCCATTAAATTAAAGTCTAACCCTTCAAACCCAACTTTCGATAATGTTTTTAATCCTAGTTGTGAACCTCTTTTTGATCGAAAACCGAAGGCCATTCGACCATTTAGTCTTCGTATTAAATCAAAATTAAGAGACACTGAAATCGACCTAAATTTGATTGCCAAGTACAAAGTACCACAAATTCCACCGTGGACTTTGGAAACTCCAACAATTATTTTTGATCTTTGTAACAATAACAAATCCAGTACAGACCCTACTGTCTTTCAAAGAAAATTTAATGAAATTAAATCTAAATACAGTGACTTTCAACATATCTACACAGATGGCTCTAAAGACGGAGATAAGGTAGTTGCAGCAGCTGTTCACAAACAAAGCATAAAGAGCCACCTGCCTGACAAGGCCTCTATCTTTTCAGCTGAACTTAAGGCAATTGAACTTGCCTTAAATTATATTCAGGAATCTGATGATGACCATTTTGTAATCTTTTCTGATTCCCTTTCATCTCTTCAAGCACTGGGTAATATGAAACATGATTACCCAGTTGTGCTTCAACTTTTAGAAAAGTACAATTCTCTTATAATTGATAATGTTATTATTTTCTGCTGGCTTCCAAGCCATGTAGGAATACGTGGTAATGATAGAGCTGATAGTGCTGCTAAGGCAGCATTAGATTTACATATATCTTATACCAAATTACCTTATACTGATTTTAAAAGTTGTATTAACACATATATTCGTAACTCTTGGCAAACCGCTTGGGATTTGTCACTTAACAATAAACTCCATCCAATTAAACCGTTACTCGGAGAATGGCGTTCTTCTAGTAGACCCATTCGTCGAGAGGAAGTTGTCCTAGCCCGGTGCAGGATAGGGCATACACGTTATACTCATTCATATATATTACAAGGTGAGCAATTACCAGAATGTATACCCTGCTTTGCACCGTTAACGGTCAAACACATCTTATTGGAATGTGTAGACTTTGATCCTATGCGTCAAAGGTACTACAATGTTAATACTATGAAAGAGTTATTTGATACTGTAGATTTTAGTCTTGTTTTAGATTTCCTAAAAGACTATATAAATCATTGTAATGTGTTTTTATATATATTTACTTGTTTATATACCAGTTGACGGGCATTCGTTGATTTACATACATAGTTTATATTACACCTTATCATCCCTTATTTTTTAATAGTTTTATCTTTATATATTTACATTAATTTTTAATTAATACTTCATTTCTTAATTTTTTATCAATTTTTGCGCACAATATGACCTATTTATGTGTCGACGTGCCGTAAAACACCATTCATTCATTCATTCAGGAGTATATATGCTCAGGAGTCCAGTAATACCATGCAATCCACCAGTAGGCTACCTTCAGGAGTATATATGCTCAGGATTCCACTGTTACCATGCAATCCACCAGTAGGCTACCTTCAGGAGTATATATGCTCAGGATTCCACTGTTACTATGCAATCCACCAGTAGGCTACCTTCAGGAGTATATATGCTCAGGATTCCAATGTTACAATGCAATCCACCAGTAGGCTACCTTCAGGAGTATATATGCTCAGGATTCCAGTGTTACCATGCAATCCACTGGTAGGCTACCTTCCGGAGGATATATGCTCAGGATTCCATGTTACCATGCAATCCACCAGTAGGCTACCTTCAGGAGTATATATGCTCAGGATTCCAGTGTTACCATGCAATCCACAAGTAGGCTACCTTCAGGAGTATATATGCTCAGGATTCCACTGTTACCATGCAATCCACCAGTAGGCTACCTTCAGGAGTATATATGCTCAGGATTCCAATGTTACAATGCAATCCACCAGTAGGCTACCTTCAGGAGTATATATGCTCAGGATTCCAGTGTTACCATGCAATCCACTGGTAGGCTACCTTCCGGAGGATATATGCTCAGGATTCCATGTTACCATGCAATCCACCAGTAGGCTACCTTCAGGAGTATATATGCTCAGGATTCCAGTGTTACCATGCAATCCACTGGTAGGCTACCTTCCGGAGGATATATGCTCAGGATTCCATGTTACCATGCAATCCACCAGTAGGCTACCTTCAGGAGTATATATGCTCAGGATTCCAGTGTTACCATGCAATCCACAAGTAGGCTACCTTCAGGAGTATTTATGCTCAGGATTCCAGTGTTACCATGCAATCCACTGGTAGGCTACCTTCCGGAGGATATATGCTCAGGATTCCAGTGTTACCATGCAATCCACAAGTAGGCTACCTTCAGGAGTATTTATGCTCAGGATTCCAGTGTTACCATGCAATCCACTGGTAGGGTACCTTCCGGAGGATATATGCTCAGGATTCCAATGTTACCATGCAATCCACCAGTAGGCTACCTTCAGGAGGATATATGCTCAGGATTCCAATGTTATGCAATCCACCAGTAGGCTACCTTCAGGAGGATATATGCTCAGGATTCCATGTTACCATGCAATCCACCAGTAGGCTACCTTCAGGAGTATTTATGCTCAGGATTCCAGTGTTACCATGCAATCCACAAGTAGGCTACCTTCAGGAGTATATATGCTCAGGATTCCAGTGTTACCATGCAATCCACCAGTAGGCTACCTTCAGGATTATATATGCTCAGGATTCCAGTGTTACCATGCAATCCACTAGTAGGCTACCTTCAGGAGTATATATGCTCAGGATTCCAGTGTTACCATGCAATCCACCAGTAGGCTACCTTCAGGAGTATTTATGCTCAGGATTCCAGTGTTACCATGCAATCCACAAGTAGGCTACCTTCAGGAGTATATATGCTCAGGATTCCAGTGTTACCATGCAATCCACAAGTAGGCTACCTTCAGGAGTATATATGCTCAGGATTCCAGTGTTACCATGCAATCCACCAGTAGGCTACCTTCAGGAGTATTTATGCTCAGGATTCCAGTGTTACCATGCAATCCACAAGTAGGCTACCTTCAGGAGTATATATGCTCAGGATTCCAGTGTTACCATGCAATCCACCAGTAGGCTACCTTCAGGAGTATATATGCTCAGGATTCCAGTGTTACCATGCAATCCACTAGTAGGCTACCTTCAGGAGTATAAATGCTCAGGATTCCAATGTTACCATGCAATCCACCAGTAGGCTACCTACAGGAGTATATATGCTCAGGATTCCAGTGTTACCATGCAATCCACCAGTAGGCTACCTTCAGGAGTATATATGCTCAGGATTCCAGTGTTACCATGCAATCCACCAGTAGGCTACCTTCAGGAGTATAAATGCTCAGGATTCCAGTGTTACCATGCAATCCACCAGTAGGCTACCTACAGGAGTATATATGCTCAGGATTCCAGTGTTACCATGCAATCCACTGGTAGGCTACCTTCAGGAGGATATATGCTCAGGATTCCAATGTTACCATGCAATCCACCAATAGGCTACCTTCAGGAGGATATATGCTCAGGATTCCAGTGTTATGCAATCCACCAGTAGGCTACCTTCAGGAGTATATATGCTCAGGATTCCAATGTTACCATGCAATCCACCAGTAGGCTACCTACAGGAGTATATATGCTCAGGATTCCAGTGTTACCATGCAATCCACCAGTAGGCTACCTTCAGGAGGATATATGCTCAGGATTCCAATGTTACCATGCAATCCACCAATAGGCTACCTTCAGGAGGATATATGCTCAGGATTCCAGTGTTATGCAATCCACCAGTAGGCTACCTTCAGGAGTATATATGCTCAGGATTCCAGTGTTACCATGCAATCCACTGGTAGGCTACCTTCCGGAGGATATATGCTCAGGATTCCATGTTACCATGCAATCCACCAGTAGGCTACCTTCAGGAGGATATATGCTCAGGATTCCAGTGTTACCATGCAATCCACTGGTAGGCTACCTTCCGAAGGATATTTGCTCAGGATTCCAATGTTACCATGCAATCCACCAGTAGGCTACCTTCAGGAGGATATATGCTCAGGATTCCAGTGTTATGCAATCCACCAGTAGGCTACCTTCAGGAGTATATATGCTCAGGATTCCAGTGTTACCATGCAATCCACTGGTAGGCTACCTTCAGGAGTATATATGCTCAGGATTCCAGTGTTACCATGCAATCCACTGGTAGGCTACCTTCAGGAGTATATATGCTCAGGATTCCAGTGTTACCATGCAATCCACTGGTAGGCTACCTTCCGAAGGATATTTGCTCAGGATTCCAATGTTACCATGCAATCCACCAGTAGGCTACCTTCAGGAGGATATATGCTCAGGATTCCAGTGTTATGCAATCCACCAGTAGGCTACCTTCAGGAGGATATATGCTCAGGATTCCAGTGTTACCATGCAATCCACTGGTAGGCTACCTTCCGAAGGATATATGCTCAGGATTCCAGTCTTACCATGCAATCCACCAGAAAGTTACCTTCAGGAGGATATATGCTCAGGATTCAAATGTTACCATGCAATCCACCAGTAGGCTACCTTCAGGAGTATATATGCTCAGGATTCCAGTGTTACCATGCAATCCACTGGTAGGCTACCTTCAGGAGTATATATGCTCAGGATACCAGTGTTACCATGCAATCCACTGGTAGGCTACCTTCAGGAGGATATATGCTCAGGATTCTAGTGTTATGCAATCCACCAGTAGGCTACCTTCAGGAGGATATATGCTCAGGATTCAAATGTTACCATGCAATCCACCAGTAGGCTACCTTCAGGAGGATATATGCTCAGGATTCCAGTGTTACCATGCAATCCACCAGTAGGCTTCCTTCAGGAGTATATATGCTCAGGATTCCAGTGTTACCATGCAATCCACCAGTAGGCTACCTTCAGGAGTATATAGGCTCAGGATTCCAATGTTACCATGCATTCCACTAGTAGGCTACCTTCAGGAGTATTTATGCTCAGGATTCCAGTGTTACCATGCAATCCACCAGTAGGCTACCTTCAGGAGTATATAGGCTCAGGATTCCAATGTTACCATGCATTCCACTAGTAGGCTACCTTCAGGAGTATTTATGCTCAGGATTCCAGTGTTACCATGCAATCCACCAGTAGGCTACCTTCAGGAGGATATATGCTCAGGATTCCACTGTTACCATGCATTCCACTAGTAGGCTTCTTTCAGGAGTATATATGCTACTCCAAATTTACTAAGCACCAAACATTTTTCTCTTATTTTTGAATGCAGATGAAGGACATTTATGGTTTCTTTAACCCACTAAGCACGACTATAATAGCCTTTGTGTCCATTGTAAAACCGGCTCAGCCTGCGAGTAACTTTCAAGCTGATCAATGTTTACAATGTCAAGCTGCTGATCAGTCAAAACACCGAAAACACCCCTTTGTCACATAAATGGAATGATCTTAATTCAAAGAAAGAACAGTTCATTATAATTATGTAGCATGTTAAGGGTTAAGTATAGATATGTTGAGTACAGAATGATAAAATGCGTTAATTGTAAACGTAATTACTTGTTGAGTTTTATGTAAAATGTCAAACTTTGAGTAGTATATCACACATCATCCCCATAAGACAATCAAACTTAGGTCTTGTCAGTTTGGCTTGTCCAACAACCTTATTCTCTCTTTAGTGTAGCATGCCGACTCTAGGCCCCATTTTATCCTCAACAATTAAGGTACTTAAATAATTGATGCAAATTAAAAAATAATCATGGTCGCTGATTTAATAAATCTAATTGCATGCACAATCATGGTCGCTGATTTAATAAATCTAATTGCATGCACTATCTTCTCATGATTTCTTTGATTTTTTGTCTGCAAATTGTACAAGTTTGATTAAAGGAATGATATATTCAGCCATTAGAATCTTACCAAGGCCAATACTCCTTTAGTTTTGGAACTGTATTTTTCTGTTTGACCTGCTAGAAATTACATCTCAGTCAGGTACTTTCTCATTGCCTTACTGGTCAGATCTGTTAAAATCCTAAATAGTATATTAATTATTTCCGAAATCCACAAAAAAGAAATCCAATTGAAAAATGTTTGTGAAATATAAAAAAGCTCATTCGAACAATCTTGTGTGGCGACAGATTTTAATGAAATGAAGGTAGGGTGTAACCCATACTTATTGTGCATGTGGAAAAGAAGGTTCGTTTTTAAAAGGAACGACTAGCGTTGTCTAAGGTAACTATAATGTGTGTTTGGGGTGTGAGACTGAATATCTGGTTGACAATTGAATATGAATGGTGATGTAACCAGTCAATATGCGAATACAATTTTATTTCAATTAAAAATACAAATTACTAATATAATTATACACAAAGAAGTATATTTTAAATTGATTTTCTGTTTGGGAATAGTACCGGTACTCCTTCAAGTGGGAAAATTTGCATTGTTTTCCCTTAAATTGGAAATTTTTCACTATCAAACAATAGCAATATTGTATGCTGAAATACTTTGCAGACAAATTACCGTCTTGTAATATTTCATTACCCTCCGCTAAAATGACATATTTCCCCCTTTTTCTGTTTAAACTTCCCCTCTAAAATAGAAAAAAAAAATTGAATTGAATTTTTTCGCTCGACTTGGGGGAAAAACATACGTTATGCTATTGGGAATTATGTACCGTGTTTCGGTATCGCTTATATAAGGAAAAAAAAACACTGTTAACATCAAGACTACATTTTCTCATTAACACAGCCAGTAATCGAATAATGTTGAAATATCAGTATTGAATGTGTCAAACCTAATTCGAAAATGGACCGGCCATGGCGGAACGGAAAAAAACGAGTGGTACCAAAGTACCTCATTTCAGGGTATTCTTGATTACCTGGGCCAAACATAAAAACTGAAGTCAGTGTATAGGCTTAAGCACTCGTAAGTGCAAGCCAATAATAAATAAACAGTGTCTGTTAATAGACGATGTTCAATTTAAAACAATGACATTATTCATACATATAACTACATATATTTATATTTTGCATTTTGCATAGTGCCAGGGTGCTACTATTACAGGAAATATGGTATTTGTTTATTGTCAGGGGCGTAGCCAGGATTTTTTAGGGTGTACGCACAAGAATATTTTTAATATGCGCAAAATGAAGCCATCTAGCGTATCCTAGGTAATGTAACTACTTTGTCAATATTGATGACATTGTGCTTATGTATGTTCAACAATGCTAGCAATAACAGTCTATCTTTACTCTTGGTATTACGCAGGGGGACTTGATTCTCTGAAACTCCTTTCTGCAACACATGTCGACACAGGGTGTGTCAGCAGAGTCATCAACGCGCAGTGTATGGCCGGGTAGAACATGACGTGTTTGGTCCAGTGTATCGATAAGCATCTGTGGTGGCGTCTCTTCATGTAGCCATTTCTCTTTCCTTCGTCTTATTTTGAGTAGAAACATGTCCTTGGTAACAACCGTATCATCACCATAATGGTCAAATATGTCAGTCAGGTCGCCTACTTTTGTAGGAAACCAGGTATATAGGCTGCACCAATTTCTCATTTATCTATATGATAAGATGCTCCGCAAATGGAAGATAGAGGGAACGTTTCCAGTACTCGTTTGGTGTTGCTGCCTCAACGTTCTTCCTATGCTATTGTCTACCAACGCTATCTCCGTCGCCTTTTCTACTAAAGCCTCCCAGTCTGCATCATTATTTCTTCCGGTCTCCAGTAATGATGTACAAATCTGAGCTTCTTTCGACTCCTCCACAAGTCTGAATCAGCTAAAGAATCACCTTTAATTTGGGCATTTTTCTAAAACTTTCTATGCCAGCCACTGCTTAAATTCTACTGTACCGTCACGATCATACATCATTTTGATGAAGGTAGTGACATAACGCAATCATATTTTACTGAGTCTGTGACGTGTCTGTCAAGACAAGTGCTAACGACGTACTGAGTGACGTAACTTATTTAAGTACATTACGGACTGGTGACCCTGCCTCTTATTACAAACCGTGCGTCTTATTATAACTGTGTTAGTTCTAAGCTGAACACAGTATGATTGAAACCTTTTGTGCACCATGGTTATACCTATGATTTCCCCATCCCATGGTAACTGGTCTTTATAGATCTATTTCATGATTTTCCCATCTAGCTTCTTTTTTTTTTTGCTTTCACAGGATATACGCACGTGCATACTTTGCGTACAGGTAGCTACGTACGCCCCTGTTATTGTTATTGTGATTGTTATTTTTTGTCAGTACTAATGAACATTCTAACGTTTAAATTCACATTGGTTCCCAAGGCGGTAAAATGCAACATAATTTTTGGGAGGAGTTCAAAAATTAAATTTATTATTATATATATAATACAATTAAAATGTGAAGGTTTGGTCCATCAAGTCCAAGTGTATGAACTTTAAAATTCATTAATATACATTTGACAGCATTAAAGAGGGAGGGTTTTGCCGTCAAATCGAAGTGTCTGACTAGTCTAGACGTAATAGCCGTGCACAACTTGCTCCACTGCTGCGAATTTTGATGATAACTGATGGAGCTATGACAACCAGCACTTGGTTCCCTGTGGTTCAGCTGACAGTTGATATTAACCTGCTACTAGAGGAGAAGAATTGTGGAGATGCCTTTTCAGCTACAGCTTTTACAGTTTATTTGGGAAAGTGTGGGCTGTGGGGTGTGTTTGTAAGGGTGGGGTGTGTGTGGGGGTTTAGTGGGGTTGGGGGGTGGGTTGGGAGAGCTGGACCATCTGCAATTATTCCTGTTTGTCTCCAGACCCTTTAAGAGTGAGCAACTTTACATTCCTCACTCTGAGTTTGGCTGACTCTGGATATTCACCTGCTAATCTAGCTGTGGATATTCATCTGCTAATCTAGCTGACGATATTCACCTGCTAATTTAAGCTGACTGAATATTCACCTGCTAATCTATTTGTGGATATTCACCTGCTAATCTAGCTGTGGATATTCATATGCTAATCTAGTTGTGGATATTCATCTGCTAATCTAGCGGACGATATTCATCTGTTAATTTAGCTGACTGAATATTCACCTGCTAATCTAGCTATGGATATTCACCTGCTAATCTAGCTGACTGAATATTCACCTGCAAATCTAGCTTACTGAATATTCATCTGCTAATCTAGCTGACTGGATATTCACCTGCTAATTTAGCTGTGGATATTCACCTGCTAATCTAGCTGACTGGATATTCACCTGCTAATCAAGCTGATTGAATATTCACCTGCTAATCTAGCTGTGGATATTCACCTGCTAATCTAGCTGTGGATATTCACCTGCTAATCTAGATGTGGATATTCACCTGCTAATCTAGCTGACTGAATAGTCACCTGCAAATCTAGCTGACTGGATATTCACTTGCTAATCTAGCTGTGGATATTCATATGCTAATCTAGCTGTGGATATTCACCTGATAATCTAGCTGTGGATATTCATATGCTAATCTAGCTTTGGATATTCACCTGATAATCTAGCTGTGAATATTCACCTGCAAATCAAGCTGACTGGATATTCACCTGCTGATCTAGCTTGAATATTCGCCTGCTAATCTAGTTGACTGGATATTCACCTGCTAATCTAGCTGACTGGATATTCACCTGCTAATCTAGCAGTGGATATTCTCCTGCTAATCTAGCGGACTGGATATTAACCTGTTAATCTAGTTGAGGATATTCACCTGCTAATCTAGAAGTGTATATTTTCCTGCTAATCTAGCTGACTGGATATTTACCTGTTAATCTAGCTGTGGATATTCACCTGCTAATCTAGCTGGATATTCACCTGCTAATCTAGATATGAATATTGTGGATATTCTCCTGCTAATCTAGCTGTGGATATTTTCCTGCTTATCTAGCTGTGGATATTCACCTGCTAATCTAGCTGTGGATATTTTCCTGCTTATCTAGCTGTGGATATTCACCTGCTAATCTAGATGTGGATATTTACCTGTTAATCTAGCTGACAGTGGATATTCACCTGCTAATTTAGCTGTGGATTTTCTCTTGCTAATCTAGTTGCGGATATTCACCTGCTAATCTAGTGGTGGCTATTCTCCTGCTAATCTAGCTGACTGGATATTCACCTGTTAATCTAGCTGTGGATATTCACCTGCTAATCTAGCTATGGATATTCACCTGCTAATCTAGCTGTGAATATTGTGGATATTCTCCTGCTAATCTAGCTGTGGATATTCTCCTGCTTATCTAGCTGTGGATATTCACCTGCTAATCTAGCTGTAGATATTCACCTGCTAATCTAGATGTGGATATTTACCTGTTAATCTAGCTGACAGTGGATATTCACCTGCTAATCTAGCTGTGGATAGTCACCTGCTAATCTAGCTTGGATATTAACATGATAATCTAGCTATGGATATTTACATTCTAATCAAGCTAACAGTTGATATTCCCTGGCTAATCTAGCTGTGGATATTTACATTCTAATCTAGCTGTGGATATTTACATTCTAATCTAGCTGACAGTGGATATTCACCTGCTAATCCAGCTGTGGATATTCACCTGCTAATCTAGCTGTGGATATTAACATGATAATCTAGCTGTGGATATTAACCTGCTAATCTAGCTGTGGATATTTACATTCTAATCGAGCTGGCGGTGGATATTCCCTGGCTAATCTAGATGTGAATATTTACATTCTAATCTAGCTAACAGTTGATATTCCCTGGCTAATCTAGCTGTGGATATTTACATTCTAATCTAGCTGTGGATATTTACATTCTAATCTAGCTGACAGTGGATATTCACCTGCTAATCCAGCTGACAGTGGATATTCACCTGCTAATCTAGCTGACAGTGGATATTCCCTGGCTAATCTAGCTGACAGTGGATATTTACCTGCTAATCCAGCTGACAGTGGATATTCACCTGCTAATCTAGCTGACAGTGAATATTCACCTGCTAATCTAGCTGACAGTGAATATTCCCTGGCTAATCTAGCTGACAGTGGATATTCCCTGGCTAATCTAGCTGACAGTGGATATTCCCTGGCTAATCTAGCTGACTGGATATTCCCTGGCTAATCTAGCTGTGGATATTTACATTCTAATCTAGCTGAAAGTGGATATTCCCTGGGTAATCTAGCTGAAAGTGGATATTCCCTGGCTAATCTAGCTGACAGTGGATATTTACATTCTAATCTAGCTGACTGGATATTCAACTGCAAATCTAGCTGACAGTGGATATTTAACTGCTAATCCAGCTGACGTGATATTCACCTGCTAATCTAGCTTAGAAGATTATTGATTCACCGATTTTTACTGAGATGCTCTTTCAGCTGCAGGTTTTACACTTTATTTAAAAGATTGGGATGGGGTGGAGTGGTGGAGGATGGGAGCAGGGGTGATGCACCATCCACAATTATTCTAGTTCGCCTCCAATCCTTTTAATTTAGTGATTGTAGGGGTTTGGGGGAGGGGGGGTGGGGGGTGGGGGTGGGGATGCGGAAACGGAGATTTTACATCCATCCACTTTGATGTGTTTCTGACTGTGGAAATTTATCTTTTGCAAGCATTGTGTGAAAAGATTTGCAAAGGTACAGAGTACTAGATATATAACAAGCCTAGCTAGAAACAATCTTAACTGTCAGTCAATCATCAGAGTTAAAATCAGCAAAATACTGAAATAGTCTTCTCCCTCTTAGTTGCAGCAGCTGTTATCTACTGAATTCACAACAGCAGCGTATGATACCTTTGGAAGCAATGAAGTAATGTGTTGGAAGATCACCTGGTTGGTTGTAGACAAGTGGAGGGCAGCCAGCGAGTAGAGGGCAGCCAAATACCCCAAGATATGTCAATGTCCACCAATAAGTCAAATTCTCCATTCCTTCAGTCGGTAGCTTTAAGGTGAGCACACCACTCAGAGTGGTAGTGCCTGAATGGTGAGCACCCAGAACACCTAGACTCTTCAGTTGGTACCCTTAAGGTGAGGCCAGATAATAATATGTATGGTTCCGGTTACATTGGGGGGAAAATAGGGACGGTATTTCGGAAAGAACTTTCTTTTTTTCGAAGGCCGTTTTTCGAACCAGTAAAAAAACCTATACTGAAAGATGGTCTTGCTTGTTAACTTTGACTTCATCATGCTATCTAGTGTTCATAAATGAACCTAATTTTCTAATGCTGTTAAATTGACAACATTTCTCAATGCAGATTCCTAAGATTAAAATCGGGGAAGCTGCCATCTTGCTTACCGGAAGAACGAAGATTCGCACCATGTACTTTTTATCGAAAAAAAGAGAAAAACATATTTAGGGTCAGCAAAAACGGCCCAAAAATCTCGGGTCCGTCGGATAACTGGAACCACACATATTATTTTATTTGGCCTGAGCCTCTTTGCCACCCAGGGTGGTCAGTCAGTACCTGTATGGTAAGCACCCAGACACTAGTCGATACATTTAAGGTGAGCATCTATACCACCCAGAGCTGTAAGTCAGTGCCTGTATTGTGAGCACCCAGAACACCTAGACTCTTCAGTGGGTACCATACCTGTATGGTGAGCACCCACAACACTTAGACTCGCTAGTCGGTACCTCTAAGGTGAGCACCTAAGCTACTCAGAGCAGTAAGTCAGTACCTGTATGGTGAGCACCCAGAACACCTAGACTCGCTAGTTGGTACCTTTAAGGTGAGCACCTATACCATTCAGAGCAGTAAGTCAGTATCTGTATGGTGATGACCCAGAACTCCTAGACTCGCTAGTCGGTACCTTTAAGGTGAGCACCTAAGCCTCTCAGAGCAGTAAGTCAGTACCTGTATGGTGAGCACCCAGAGCACTTAGACTCGCTAGTCGGTACCTTTAAGGTGAGCACCTAAGCCTCTCAGAGCAGTAAGTCAGTACCTGTATGGTGAGCACCCAGAACACCTAGACTCTTCAGTGGGTACCATACCTGTATGGTGAGCACCCAGAACACTTAGACTCGCTAGTCGGTACCTTTAAGGTGAGCACCTAAGCCTCTCAGAGCAGTAAGTCAGTACCTGTATGGTGAGCACCCAGAACACCTAGACTCTTCAGTCGGTACCATACCTGTATGGTGAGCACCCAGAACACTTAGACTCGCTAGTCGGTACCTTTAAGGTGAGCACCTAAGCCTCTCAGAGCAGTAAGTCAGTACCTGTATGGTGAGCACCCAGAACACTTAGACTCGCTAGTCGGTACCTTTAAGGTGAGCACCTAAGCCTCTCAGAGCAGTAAGTCAGTACCTGTATGGTGAGCACCCAGAACACTTAGACTCGCTAGTCGGTACCTTTAAGGTGAGCACCTAAGCTACTCAGAGCAGTAAGTCAGTACCTGTATGGTAAGCACCCAGACACTAGTCGATACATTTAAGGTGAGCATCTATACCACCCAGAGCTGTAAGTCAGTGCCTGTATTGTGAGCACCCAGAACACCTAGACTCTTCAGTGGGTACCATACCTGTATGGTGAGCACCCACAACACTTAGACTCGCTAGTCGGTACCTCTAAGGTGAGCACCTAAGCTACTCAGAGCAGTAAGTCAGTACCTGTATGGTGAGCACCCAGAACACCTAGACTCGCTAGTTGGTACCTTTAAGGTGAGCACCTATACCATTCAGAGCAGTAAGTCAGTATCTGTATGGTGATGACCCAGAACTCCTAGACTCGCTAGTCGGTACCTTTAAGGTGAGCACCTAAGCCTCTCAGAGCAGTAAGTCAGTACCTGTATGGTGAGCACCCAGAGCACTTAGACTCGCTAGTCGGTACCTTTAAGGTGAGCACCTAAGCCTCTCAAAGCAGTAAGTCAGTACCTGTATGGTGAGCACCCAGAACACCTAGACTCTTCAGTGGGTACCATACCTGTATGGTGAGCACCCAGAACACTTAGACTCGCTAGTCGGTACCTTTAAGGTGAGCACCTAAGCCTCTCAGAGCAGTAAGTCAGTACCTGTATGGTGAGCACCCAGAACACTTAGACTCGCTAGTCGGTACCTTTAAGGTGAGCACCTAAGCCTCTCAGAGCAGTAAGTAAGTACCTGTATGGTGAGCACCCAGAACACCTAGACTCTTCAGTGGGTACCATACCTGTATGGTGAGCACCCAGAACACTTAGACTCGCTAGTCGGTACCTTTAAGGTGAGCACCTAAGCCTCTCAGAGCAGTAAGTCAGTACCTGTATGGTGAGCACCCAGAACACCTAGACTCTTCAGTGGGTACCATACCTGTATGGTGAGCTCCCAGAACACTTAGACTCGCTAGTCGGTACCTTTAAGGTGAGCACCTAAGCTACTCAGAGCAGTAAGTCAGCACCTGTATGGTGAGCACCCAGAACACTTAGACTCTCTAGTCGGTACCTTTAAGGTGAGCACCTAAGCCTCTCAGAGCAGTAAGTCAGTACCTGTATGGTGAGCACCCAGAACACCTAGACTCGCTAGTTGGTACCTTTAAGGTGAGCACCTATACCATTCAGAGCAGTAAGTCAGTATCTGTATGGTGATGACCCAGAACTCCTAGACTCGCTAGTCGGTACCTTTAAGGTGAGCACCTAAGCCTCTCAGAGCAGTAAGTCAGTACCTGTATGGTGAGCACCCAGAGCACTTAGACTCGCTAGTCGGTACCTTTAAGGTGAGCACCTAAGCCTCTCAAAGCAGTAAGTCAGTACCTGTATGGTGAGCACCCAGAACACCTAGACTCTTCAGTGGGTACCATACCTGTATGGTGAGCACCCAGAACACTTAGACTCGCTAGTCGGTACCTTTAAGGTGAGCACCTAAGCCTCTCAGAGCAGTAAGTCAGTACCTGTATGGTGAGCACCCAGAACACTTAGACTCGCTAGTCGGTACCTTTAAGGTGAGCACCTAAGCTACTCAGAGCAGTAAGTCAGTACCTGTATGGTGAGCACCCAGAACACTTAGACTCGCTAGTCGGTACCTCTAAGGTGAGCACCTAAGCCTCTCAGAGCAGTAAGTCAGTACCTGTATGGTGAGCACCCAGAACACCTAGACTCGCTAGTTGGTACCTTTAAGGTGAGCACCTATACCATTCAGAGCAGTAAGTCAGTATCTGTATGGTGATGACCCAGAACTCCTAGACTCGCTAGTCGGTACCTTTAAGGTGAGCACCTAAGCCTCTCAGAGCAGTAAGTCAGTACCTGTATGGTGAGCACCCAGAGCACTTAGACTCGCTAGTCGGTACCTTTAAGGTGAGCACCTAAGCCTCTCAGAGCAGTAAGTAAGTACCTGTATGGTGAGCACCCAGAACACCTAGACTCTTCAGTGGGTACCATACCTGTATGGTGAGCACCCAGAACACTTAGACTCGCTAGTCGGTACCTTTAAGGTGAGCACCTAAGCCTCTCAGAGCAGTAAGTCAGTACCTGTATGGTGAGCACCCAGAACACCTAGACTCTTCAGTGGGTACCATACCTGTATGGTGAGCTCCCAGAACACTTAGACTCGCTAGTCGGTACCTTTAAGGTGAGCACCTAAGCTACTCAGAGCAGTAAGTCAGCACCTGTATGGTGAGCACCCAGAACACTTAGACTCTCTAGTCGGTACCTTTAAGGTGAGCACCTAAGCCTCTCAGAGCAGTAAGTCAGTACCTGTATGGTGAGCACCCAGAACACCTAGACTCGCTAGTTGGTACCTTTAAGGTGAGCACCTATACCATTCAGAGCAGTAAGTCAGTATCTGTATGGTGATGACCCAGAACTCCTAGACTCGCTAGTCGGTACCTTTAAGGTGAGCACCTAAGCCTCTCAGAGCAATAAGTCAGTACCTGTATGGTGAGCACCCAGAGCACTTAGACTCGCTAGTCAGTACCTTTAAGGTGAGCACCTAAGCCTCTCAGAGCAGTAAGTCAGTACCTGTATGGTGAGCACCCAGAACACCTAGACTCTTCAGTGGGTACCATACCTGTATGGTGAGCACCCAGAACACTTAGACTCGCTAGTCGGTACCTTTAAGGTGAGCACCTAAGCCTCTCAGAGCAGTAAGTCAGTACCTGTATGGTGAGCACCCAGAACACCTAGACTCTTCAGTGGGTACCATACCTGTATGGTGAGCACCCAGAACACTTAGACTCGCTAGTCGGTACCTTTAAGGTGAGCACCTATACCACTCAGAGCGGTTAGTCAGTACCTGTATGACAAGCATCTAGAACACCTAGACTCTTCAGTAGGTACCTTTAAGGTGAACACCTATACCACCCAGAGCAGTTAGTCAGTACCTGTATGAAAGCACCCAGAACACCTAGACTCTTCAGCCGGTACCTTTAAGGTGAACACCTATACCACCTAGAGCGGTTAGTCAGTACCTGTATGACAAGCACCCAGAACACCTAGACTCTTCAGTAGGTACCTTTAAGGCGAACACCTATACCACCTAGAGCGGTTAGTCAGTACCTGTATGACAAGCACCCAGAACACCTAGACTCTTCAATTGGTACCTTTAAGGTGATCACCTATACCACCTAGAGCGGTTAGTCAGTACCTGTATGACAAGCACCCAGAACACCCAGACTCTTCAGTCAGTACCTTTAAAGTGAGCGTCTATACCACCTAGAGCGGTAAGTCAGTACCTGTATGGTGAGCACCCAGAAAACATAGAGACTCTAGTCAGTACCTTTAATATTGTGCATTTAAACTCTCCAATATTGTTGTCCATACCTTTAATGCAGCTTCCAGCCTGTCTGATGCAAGGGTACCCCTCCTAGATCCCTATCATTGTGACATTTAAAGCTCAGGAGCTAGTCTCTAGGCTGCCACATGCATACAGTCTATTCCAATATGGGAGGGGTAAATAAATGTGTTTTTATCAGGGAGGTATAGTGGCCTGCTGGTATACGCATATTTATCAAGATCTTACTGATTTGAACTGACAGAATTTCACTTAAGATCTCCAAAATCAACACTTCTGTATTTTATTGTGAAGTGCATACAATTTGTTAAAAAAAGCCTACACTACACAAAAGCTTTTTTTCCTTAACTACATGATCTTTCATCCTTTTTTTGCTGTCTTTTGATACAAAACCACTTGTACTTTTTTGTTCACTTTTACCCCCATATTTTTTGTAATGTAAAGTTCCCATTGAGGCCTGCTCTAGTGTTGGCATTAAGATCATTGCTTTTTTTGTCATCATTATTTGAGTTGTGAAAGCAAAACTAATGTAACTATATATGTAAATAAAGAACGAGATGCACTAGTTTTGTGTTGATTCTCGAGCTTGATTTTTAGATTGCATATGCCTCTGTGAGGGAATGATTTGTATTTTCATGTTCACTCTCTGACATAGCTGGAACAAGTATTTGAACTATTGTTTGGGGCGCTTGTTTCAGCCGAATGTTTTTTTGACTTTTCAGACAAAATTTATCTAGACTAAGTACCTAAATAAGTTGTATATCAGTGAAACAGACATTTTTAGTGGTAAATAAAAAATATCTTACTTTTCAAAATCATTTGAGAAATAAAAATTTCATGCGTGAAAGCTGTTTTCGATGGGGCATTTTCAGTGCAAAATTCTGCTGCATGAAAGATTTGGAAAATATTTTTTTTAGAATTTGTATCCAAAAATGGTTTTGAACTGTTGAATATTCGCAAATTAAGACACCCTGAAAGTTTTATAGCGAAATATGAATAATAACTGAAGTTATATGAACTTTTTTAATTTTTTGCTGTATTTACATGGGAAAGCCCCATCAAAAAATCATTTAGGGTGTGAAGTATTTATTTGTCAACCGATTTTCAAAACATACAAAGTTTTATTTACTACTAAAAATACCAGTTCTAATAATATATAATTGATGTACGCATTATTTAAATTGCTCAAACTACTGCAGAAAAATAGGCAGTTATTTAAGAATTTATTCACATAATGTGCTTTTTGTTAAATTTGCCATTCACTACTGGCGTTTGAAACTACATAAATGCTGAAAAAAATGCAAATCAAGTCTTTTAGCTCGACTTATTAAAGAAAAGGCAAGTTATTCCATTCGCTCTGATGTCGGTTAACCTTTTTACATTGCATCTCAGAAACCTCTTAAACGAATTTAATGAAAATTTACACATGACTGTATTCACTTTCATGAAAGGAACTCGTTCAGAGGCTTTATTGATCTGTTTTGAATTTTAACAGAATTATGCCCCTTTTTTCAAAGGAAAAGCTCAGCTAAGTTCCTTTCCTGAACTCTAGTGTGTTGGGTTTTTCCTGTTAGGTGATGTTGGTCTTAGGTGGTGCAGTGGTTAGCACCTCGGTATAGTAATCCATGGATCGTGCGTTCTATCCCAGCCAGGTCCGAATTTGGATTAATTCTCGAAATAGTTGAAAAATAATTTTACACCTGACCAGTCCTTCGGATGAGACTTCAAACTGAGGTACAGCCTGCTTGCTGAAATACTCAGTGCAATACAGCGAGGATAAAAAACACTTATATGCAGACATCATTCATCCATATTGCACGTGCGTCTTGCACGTGCTGCTGCAGATCTCGATATTGGTTGTTACTTTTATGTTTACCCAGACACACCTTTGTCTACATTGTCATGTTTTCATTAAGTAACACACTAAATAATGTATATCATTGAGTATTATATGTTGGATTGAACAAACTTGTATTTAAAAAAAAAGACTCAATGATAAATGTTATAATGTTACATGATGTGGCTACCCCCAACATCCTTCCCATACTGGCCCCCCACACTCCTAAATTATTCCCCTGTCATTTAATATTTTTAATAATGTACTGAACATGAGAGAAAGAAATAATGAGAGGTTGATAATGAATTGTTTGATGATGTATAATTTGAAATA
>JAWPHD010008693.1:0-112148 GCA_037043455.1 Cyrtodaria siliqua | reverse complement strand
ACTCTATGTAAACAAAGCAGCCATGTTTAAGGTCAAATCAAAACGATTTTCGACAAGGACCAACATCATGTCATACTGATCATTTTAGAAAAAGTCCCATATCAATATCTCTTATTGTTTTTGGGAAGTAGTCGCTACAAATTTATTTATTTTAAATCTATTTTTAGCTGTGGCGGCCATCTTGAATTTCCGGCCGACCTGAAATTTTTCTAGGATCAACTAGACATCAAGAGCAACATTCCTGTGAAGTTTCATGAACATCCGTCAAGTAGTTTCAGAGGAGTAGTCGCTACAAGTTTTTACTATATAACTCTATGTAACCAAAGATGGCCACTGGCAGCCATGTTTAACGTCGAATCAAAATAATTTTCCACAAGGATCTACATCATGTCATGCTGATCATTTTAGAAAAAGTCCCATATCAATATCACTTATAGTTTTCAAGAAGTAGTCGCTACAAACTTATTTTTTAAAAATCTATTTTTAGCTGTGACGGCCATCTTGAATTTCCGGCCGACCTGAAATTTTGATAGGATCAATTAGACATCAAGAGCAACATTCCTGTAAAGTTTCATGACAATCCGCCAAGTAGTTTCAGAGGAGTAGTCGCTACAAGTTTTTACTATATAACTCTATGTAAACAAAGATGGCCGCTGGCAGCCATGTTTAACGTTGAATCAAAACGATTTTTGACTAGGATCAACATCATGTAATGCTGATCATTTTAGAAAAAGTCCCATATCAATATCACTTATAGTTTTCAAGAAGTAGTCGCTACAAACTTATTTTTTAAAAATCTATTTTTAGCTGTAACGGCCATCTTGAATTTCCGGCCGACCTGAAATTTTTCTAGGATCAATTAGACATCAAGAGCAACATTCCTGTAAAGTTTCATGACAATCCGCCAAGTAGTTTCAGAGAAGTAGTCGCTACAAGTTTTTACTATATAACTCTATGTAAACAAAGATGGCCGCTGGCAGCCATGTTTAACGTTGAATCAAAACGATTTTTGACTAGGATCAACATCATGTCATGCTGATCATTTAGAAAAAGTCCCATATCAATATCACTTATAGTTTTCAAGAAGAAGTCGCTACAAACTTGTATTTTAAAACTCTATTTTTAGCTTTGGCGGCCATCTTGGATTTCACATCAACATGAATTTTTGCTAGGATCAACTAGACTTTATGGGCAACATTTCTGTAAAGTTTCATGAATATCCATCCAGTAGTTTCAGCTGTGAAGTCGCTACAAATAAAAGTTTACGGACAGACAGACGGACAGACGGACAGACGGACAGACGGACAGACGGACGGACGGACGACGGACACCGCACCACGGCATAAGCTCCGCTGATCTCTGATCAGTTGAGCTAAAAAGGTGCATTTCCTTTTGCATGCTCTAAATTGAATTGGGGTTTTAAGGCGCACCAACACATGAAAGGTGATATGACGCCTAACAGGAATGAACATCCTCCATGTACATCGCGATAAAACACGGAGAATGTGCCTAGAATTTTTTCACCTGCAGAACTGCCGAGTTGCTGCAAATTCTATTGTAGACTCTCCATTTATGATGGAGCCACGTTTATTTTTTTCTGCCACTGCTCTAGTGATGTGAGCGAGATGGCACCTGAAACAATGCAGGGGTCATAAAGACCTTTAATGAGCATGAACAAAAAATGATAAAATGGACATGAATTTTTGGGGGGGTTATATATATCCCTCCGCCTACCCCTCCAACGGGATCTGCAGTGGCCCTATTCTTTGCCCCGGAACCACACCGGGATGCATGCTCTAAAAAAAATAGGTTAGGACGGTAGGCATTTTCTTTCTTTTTTTTGTTTTTTGAGCAAGATATTGTGAGATTCTATTTTATACATCTCATAAACCCCATACAAGTTGATGATACAACTGAAAGTTTTTCTGTGATGTTTTCATCCGTTTACCTCGATATCAGACCGGCCCAGTTAAATTACGCATTCCTGTTACAAATAATAGGACATTTTAAACCAGAAGACCTTTGTTTAACATGCATTTTACTAATTAGTTAATTAGTTAATTAGCATCGCATTGTTTACCTGAAAGAAAAACATTAAACTCTGAATGTACATGTACATGTAGCATATGACATTCCAGGCAAATCATATGGCTTACCTAAATATTTTCCACTTTAGCTGTGTAATTTGGTAATATAATTTGCATATACCACCAGTCCCCAGTGGATTACAGAAAATATAGAATGGTGTTGTTTCACTTCAAGCTATGTGATAAATCATTGTTCAGAACCAATTTTATTTTTGCACATAAAAGCCCCTTAAAAATAAGGTCAGTCGGGCCACCGGAAACACAGGTATTTTTTTTATTTGGTCTAATCAACTATAATCTACCTAAATATTCATTCTGTGCTATTCTAATTACCAAGAAATGCAATAAGTGGTAAGTTTTAAGTTGAATGTGTCACAGTGAATGAAAACTAACGATAAAACAGGAACCAAAACCTTCATATTTCACTATCCCCATAAATTCATGTTCATTTTATCATTTTTTGTTCATGCTCATTAAAAGTCTTCATCATGATCCCTGCATTGTTTCAGGTGCCATCTCGCTCAAATCACTAGAGCAGTGGCAAAAAAACAATAAACGTGGCTCCAGCGTAAATGGAGTGTCTACAATAGACTTTGCAGCAACTCTGAAGTTCTGCAGGTGAGAAGGGTCTAGGCCCATTCTCCATATTTTCTCTCGATGTACATTGAGGATGAGCCTGGCATGTTCATTCCTGGTTGGTGCACCTTAAAACCCAATTCAATTCATATTTCATTTAAACTAAGGCCAAAAAAAAAAAAACCTGTGTTTCTGGTGGCCCGACCGACTCTATTTTTAAGGGACTAAAACTTCTTTTTTTTAAAAAATTAAAAAAAAAAAAAAAAAAGAATTTGTTTATTTGTTCTGAACAATGATTTATCACAATATATCGAGGTAAACTTACATCACAGAGAAACTTTCAGCTGTATCATCAACTTGTATGGGGTTTATGTGATAAATACATATAGAATCTCACAATATCTTGCTCCAAAAAAAAGAAGAAAAACAACAAAAAAAGAAAATGCCTGCCTACCGACCCTATTTTTTCAGAGCATGCAATAGGAAACACACCTATTTTTTTTTGTTGGCCTAATTAAACTGTTACTGTAAAACTAATAGTGCAAAAGCATTGGCCTCTACATTATAACTTGATGACGTCACTCGTGTACTGGTAATGTCAGCAAAGCAGAGGGACAATATAAAATGTGTGTTGAAGTAAAATACTTAAAATTACGATGATTTTCTTAAGGTGTATAGTGTAAATGCATTGAAAAGGGTAATTTTGTTTTGACCTTGACATTTTTGACCTGTTTGAAACGCATGTTTTCTTAGATTGTACACAAACGATGGCACAACCTTTGACTTTGTTTTGACAGCTTCAAATCTCGCGTGAGCGCACTGTCGTACGAGAGGTCGATATTTAAATGGCACAAGATATTCAACAATATTCGTTAACATGTATGAAGTTTGAAAGCTTTATGACTTTTGGTATCTGAGTAATTGACTTAACGAAAAAACTTGAATGTAAAAAAGCAATTTGGACAGACTTGGGTAACAATATATTATGCCGTTCCACTTTCATGGTAAGGCATAAATATACTAGATATTTTTAACAAAGCCAATAACTGATTAATGAAAGAAAAAGCTCTTATCCCTGTTAAAACAGCTTTGAGGACTTGCATAAATGTGGATGTAAACACTCTGAGAAAATAGTATCATTTAGAAACTTGCCGTACTATATACCAGTAATACGGTACATACCATTTGTGATGTTTTTGAAGCATCCTGGAACTCCGGATCTACAGGCTCCTGTTTAATGGCCACATTGCCCGACTGACCTATAATTAAAGATACACAATTTTGGCCTTATTATCAACATGAACTGAATGCTAGCAGGGCCTTTATACCCTTCTTTGTAGACGCCGATATACGGCTTCTCCCCAAGCACAAAAAAGTCACTTTTCCCCCCTAAATAACGTTAAAAATTTCCCTCTTTCAGAATAATTCCCCATTCAAAAATCTTGTTCGTCGTAAAATCATCTATTTATAACCGCATTGTGTACTGATTTGTAACTGCATAGAGCCTTTCTCTTCTTTACATGTTTGTGCAAATAAATTTATACGTAAGGTAGACATAACCTTTTTACCAACAATTATTGGCGACATAATTTCTGAAAAAAAGGCCCTGGCTAGTCACAATTATAGAATGCTAGTCACAATTATAGAAAGCTAGTCACAAAGTCACAATTATAGAAAGCTAGTCACAATTATAGAAAGCTAGTCACAATTATAGAATGCTAGTCACAATTATAGAATGCTAGTCACAATTATAGAAAGCTAGTCACAATTATAGAAAGCTAGGTAATATTTATAGCATGATTTTTCGAGTATATACGATTTATACTGCTTCTCGAGGGCCGCAGCAGAAAAATATGCTATAAATATTTTGTACCAGAGCCATTATCCATCTACGCATGTGCAAGAAGTTTTAGGGCGTTGCAGTTTTCAGTAAAATTAACAGCTCGATCCAATAAAGAAATAGCATTATCACGCGACATGAACATGACCCATGTTTTGATTATTGGAGCCAATCGCCATTATATATTATTGGGAAAAGAGTGCTGTTTTGGTAATGGTGTAGTCGTTTTGATTGACAGGTTGTGTTGTAAATTACTACTGCGCGTGCGTAAAACTGAGTAGACCATGGTATAACTGCCGAATCTGTCATTTATAGCACGGCTGAAATATACCGGCATTTATAGCACGGTTCAGGCTCAGACCTTCAGGTTTATGAAAATTATATCATAAGCAAGAACAAAGGAAAACCATTAGAGCTATGGTACAATCACAATTATAGAATGCTAGTCACAATTATAGAATGCTAGCCACAATTTTATATCTCGCTTTTCACATGCACTGGGTTTGAACAACAATGATTCCTTGTAGGTTTTACTTAGGGTACCTTAACACACAACTTGACGAAAGGTCACACCCGCTATTGCTATGTCAACAACTATTACCCAAAAGTTTAGACAGAGTAGGTAATATTCATGGTTTCAAAGTGAGACGAAAGTTGGCATTTACCCTTCGATATCGGTGGTAAATTGTAACTATACATGTACATACAGTAGGCAACGATCAATAAAATTAAAACGTTATATAGCAGGGTTCAAACTAGGCCTGGATTTTAGGGAGAAGTGACTTCACTTCCAAAGAAAATAGAGAGAAGTGACCAAAAAATAGGGAGAAGTGAGGGAGACACGATCTTTTAAATCGGTTATTGTTAATTATTAACTGATATACATGTATTGGTTATAACCTTTTGATAAATCAATTTAAGAGCATGCTAGCTGTTTCAAATTAAATGTGTTTATAAATTTTATTCACACTCACAGGCACTCTTTACTTATATATAATGTAACTATAGAAAAAAGAATTGAGAGAAGAATTAATATAAATATATTGCATGTATCTTTATTTATTCATCTTTCTATCAATTTGTATGGAGTTCTATGAAGGGTGTAAATATGATTCTCAAACTTCTTCCTAAAAGGCTTATTCCTCATTAAGACCTATAAGACCAATTTATGTGTTTTGATTCCAATTTGTATTGGCTAAAAACAATATTTAATAAAAAAAAGTTGTTCCTCCATCCAAACTTATGTACCTATCCGAACTACTATGACACCGCACTTTTCCGGAAGTAAAATATTGCCGAAAATTCAGTAGGTCAATTAACTTCAGATTGTTTCTATCACGTTTTCAACACGCACTTGTCTAACTGTAACGGAATCTATCATTGATCAATTGTTCAGCTATACGCGATCTCATTGGATAAGACGTGTGTATTCCCTGTACAGTCTAATTTTGTAAACAAAAAGTGGCGAGGTGTGAAAATTGCCTCGGGGGATATCATAGTTGTAGGAAAGTATGCTCCCCGCGGGGTTTCTGCTGTGATCGATCAAAGCAATTAACATAATCCCTTCCCAGATATGTCTACGCCTGTCCTGAGACATAAACAACAGGTCAATTAAAGGACTGGTTACTCTTTGCTTGAGGGTGGGAAAAAAGCGAAGTGGTCAATCTGAAGGCGACTTAAACTTCGCCGTCGGCTAAAAAAAAAAGCGGTCACGGAGGAAAAAGCGACAAAGTCACTCATGTCGCCCTCCAGTTTGAACACTGATATAGGGAATGTTAGTTTGCAAATGTTGTACAGTCGAGGTTGAACACAATCTGGCCAATATTACCGTATTATTTTCCGGAGACAGCTTGGATAAACAAATAAATGTTGTTGGACACTTCACACAATCACTATAGTATAAACGTATTGCATAAATACAGCAAGCATGCAGTCTTTGAATTAAATTGTTTGTGTCACTAGCCCGAATTCTTATATACTCAGTGAAAACCCATACGTTTTCCTTTAGCCCGACTACATAAATTAAAAAAATTCACTAGCCCGAATGACAGTTTACTAGCCCACGGCTTCGGACTAGTGGTTTAATTCGAAGACTGAGCATGCATGTCTAACTTAGGTTAGATATCTATGGGGGTCAGATAAAAAACAATTCAAACACATGGAGTTTGGAGATTTTGCAAATAAACTTGAAAATGTGTCCACGGGACACGAATGCACCGCTAAAAGGTCATCAGTTGCCTACAAAATGGAGTAACAAAATGTTAAATGTAATATTAAAAAGCAAGTTATATTCTGCTTAATATGTAGATGCATGTGCATGTTTTTATATGTGCTTTATCAAGCTTAATTACTGTAAAAATAAATCACCATGTGCAACAAAACTGGAATCGAGCGTTTTTCATGGCTTGTAATAAGAATGGAATCAAGCAGTTTCTTTTATTTATTTTTCCTTTTTGAGTTCCTGTAAGGAAACCCGTTTATTTCCACGTCATAATTATGTGTGTGAGGGTCGGGGAACCATCTTCCAGTCACTCCGTACAATAAATAATAACATATCAACATCAAATAACAATAAGGATTACACAATCAGGTTTGGTTTCTTTAGAGTATAATATGCCTTCGAACTTAAGATTTAATTACATTTTAAATACATATTTTATTATGGCACTCGTTTTACTCATATGCCTGCAAGTAGGCAACCATAAGCGACCTGGACTGTCCCTACATACAAAGTCCCTACATACAAATGAAACATACATACAGACACATAATTTAGATACATAATTTAGATTTTTTAGAAAACACATTCATTCAAACTCATTGGTCCTATAATTGAACATTTATATATGTACATCTAGTAACAAAAGTAGAAAGTACATGATCATGATTATAAATATTTTTAAACTGAGAAACTGACACATGTACGTGTGTTCTGCGTGTATTAAAATATGCACACTAAAAATACCCATATAAATAAATACAATCATTACTGAGCCCAAGCCCAGCCCGTATGCCACCAGGTTTTTTTTTGGCTGTTTTTATAGCCGAAATTCGGTCATATTCCCAATGCCAAAACATATCATTTTTTTCCCAATTAAGAGGAAAAAATTCTCAATTTAAATATTTTTTTTTTTTTTTTTTTTTTTTTTTTTTTTTTTTTAAGTGTGCCAATCCAATGATTGGAGTTCAAAACCTTAAAAAAATGCTTCTGTTTTTCTTGGTGTACAGAAAACAGTATTAAAGATATAATTATGAAAGGAATGCTTTACTTTATATTTTTCCGAATTTTATTAAAAATCGCGCTAAAATTCCCAACTGAGAAGGTATGGGTTATGTTCCCAAAAAACAGAATAAAAACACTGGCCACACGTCTTCTATTAGAAGAAAAGTATGGTATGAAAGGCTAGTATTGTCTAATATTTATTTTGACCTGTGTGAAACTGTATGGCTTTCTGTATCGAGAAACTGAGTTAATAAAATACTTGAATGTAAAACTTCAATGTAAATTAACAAAGTGCCAAAAGTAGCTCAAGGTAATTCATATTGACCCACTTTTCATTGGAACATATCGCTGGCATGTAGTTATCAACATTTGTAAAGTTTGAAAGCTCTAAGGCATCTGGTGTTTGAGAAATGGACTTTTTGAAGTGCAAGTCAGAGATGCATGGACTATCTCCCCTAGCTCTGTTTTCCGACATTGCATCAACATTTCTCAAAAGTCTCATGCATATCCTTGGCAATATGCCAATCAACCCCCAAAGTTTGTATCTGCCATACATCATGATAAAACAATACTATGGCTCCCTAGCAACAGTAGTCGGAAAAGACGTCCTCAAAAACTTAGAATTTTTAGTGTATTTGACATTTTGACCCCTGGGGCGGGTACCTTGGGGCAGATTCAAAAATAATGTTGCTCTTGTACGTTGTCATGATTTGGGGAACACATACACTAAATTTGGTTGAATTCTGCCTAGTAGTTAATTAGTTGAATTTTTAGTGTATTTGACCTTTTGACCCCTGGGGCGGAGTCAAAAATAATGTTGCTCTTGCATGTCGTTATGATGTGGTGAAGTACTACACAAAGTTTGGTTGTATTTATAAGACATAATAACAAGAGGTCAATGACCTTGAAGCTCTACTGATTGATTTTGATTTCAGGAAGTAGTCGCTACAAACTTCTTTTTTGAAAAAATATTTTTAGCTGTGGCGGCCATCTTCAATTTCCGTCCGACATGAAATTTTGCTAGGATCAATATGACATCAAGAGCAATATTCCTGTGAAGTTTCATGAAAACCCGTCATGTAGTTTCAGAGGAGTAGTCGCTACAAGTTTTCATTATATAACTCTATGTAAACAAAGATGGCCGCTGACAGCCATGTTTAACATCGAATCTAAACGATTTTTGACAAGGACCAACATCATGTCATGCTGATCATTTTAGAAAAAGTCCCATATCAATATCACTTATAGTTTTCAAGAAGTAGTCGCTACAAACTTGTATTTTGAACATCTATTTTTAGCCATGGCGGCCATCTCGAATTCCGGCCGACCTGAATTGAATTGGGGTTTTAAGGCGCACCAACACATGAATAGGCTATATGGCGCCTAAAAGGCATGAACATGCCAGGCTCATCTTCCATGTACATCGAGATAAAATATGGAAAATGGGCCTAGAACCTTCTCACCCTGAACTGCAGAGTTGCTGCAAATTCTATCGTAGAAACTCCATTTACGCTGGAGCCACGTTATTGTTTTTCTGCCACTGCTCTTTGATGCGAGCGAGATGGCACCTGAAACAATGCAGGGGTCATGATGAAGACCTTTAATGAGCATGAACAAAAAATGACAAATGAATATGAATGGGGGGGGTCCTACCCCTCTGCATGTGACGGTGTGTTTGCAGTGGTTGTATTCTACCCCGGCAACCACACGGGGACCGGCCGACCTGAAATTTTGCTACGATCAATAAGACATCAAGAGCAACATTCGTGTGAAGTTTCATGAAAATCCGCCAAGTAGTTTCAGAGAAGTAATCGCTACAAGTTTTCATTATATAACTCTATGTAAACAAAGATGGCCACTGGCAGCCATGTTTACCGTCGAATCAAAATAAAGTTTGACTCGGATAACCATCATGTCATGCTGATCGTTTTAGAAAAAGTCCCATATCAATATCACTTATAGTTTTCAAGAAGTAGTCACTACAAACTTATTTTTTAAAAATCTATTTTTAGCTGTGGTGGCCATCTTGAATTTCTGGTCGATCTGAAATTTTGCTAGGATCAATTAGACATTAAGAGCAACTTTCCTGTGAAGTTCGATGAAAATCCGCCAAGTAGTTTCAGAGGAGTAGTCGCTACAAGTTTTTACTATATAATTCTATGTAAACAAAGATGGCCGCTGGCAGCCATGTTTAACGTCGAATCAAAACGATTTTTGACAAGGACCAACATCATGTCATGCTGATCATTTCAGAAAAAGTCCCATATCAATATCACTTATAGTTATCAAGAAGAAGTCGCTACAAACTTGTATTTTGAAATTTATTTTTACCCGTGGCGGCCATCTTGAATTTCCGGCCGACCTGAAATTTTGCTAGGATCAATTAGACATCAAGAGCAACATTCCTGTGAAGTTTCATGAAAATCCGTCGAGTAGTTTCAGAGGAGTAGTCGCTACAAGTTTTCATTATATAACTCGATGTAAACAAAGATGGCCGCTGGCAGCCATGTTTAACATCGATTTTCGACAAGGACCAACATCATGTCATGCTGATCATTTCAGAAAAAGTCCCATATCAATATCACTTAGAGTTTTCAAGAAGTAGTCACTACAAACTTGTTTTTTAAAAACCTATTTTTAGATTTGGTGGCCATCTTGGATTTCACATCAACATGAATTTTTGCTAGGATCAACTAGACTTCATGGACAACATTTCTGTAAAGTTTCATGAAAATCCATTCAGTAGTTTCAGAAGAGTAGTCCCTACAAAAAAAAGTTTACGGACGGACCCACGGCATAAGCTCTGCTGATCTCTGATCAGTCAAGCTAAAAACAAGAGGGCCAAAATGGCCCTAAATCGATCACCTGATGAAAACATTGTCCTCTCGCAAATGCTGATTGAAGATGTTTTTAAGTCTTTCCTTATGTAAGTCTATGTAAAAACATGCAAAATCTCTACATACAAACTTTGGACCCAGGGGTTGCAGCCATCTTTGACCCCAGGTACTTCAAATGAGCAAACTTGATAGACCAGGGGTTAGCGATCATTACTAATAATAAAGAACAAGAGAACAAGAGAGTCTTTGGATGCTCTACAAGCTAAAATGGATCTTATATCAAGGGGTTTCATCATTAAATTCCTTTCAATACCTTTTTACAAGTGCAAAACACAATAACACCCTCAACCAAATTTAAACCCACAACTCCATGCTAACAATTTAAAAGAAGACTTTTCCTATATAAGTCTATGTAAAACATGCACAATCTTTATATACAAACTTTAGAAAAATTAACAAAAGAAAAAACAAGAGGCCCAAGAGGGCCTGTAGACGCTCTACTTGTATGATGTGATTCAAAAACATCAACATGATTATGAGGCCAACCCAAGAAACATGTTTCCTGTATATAACTCTATGTAAACTTTGGGTTATCGTGGTGGCCATTTTGAATATTTGACGACAACGTAAAACACAAACTTGATAGAGGCCAACAACAGGAACATGCATATGGTATTTAACTACAATGGAATAAGTGGTAATATGTCGTTTGATAAATGTCCTTAAATTTGACCTAAGTTTAGCCACCATCATGGCCATCATGGATAACTGGAGGCGGGACTAACCCAAAGATCATTGTGATTAAGTTTCATCAAAATCCTTCAAGCAGTTTCAGAGATGTCATTTTTAACGTTTTCCTATATAACTCTATGTAAACTTTGGGTCGCTGTGGCAGCCATTTTGATTATTCGACGATAACGAAAAACACAAACTTGATAGAGGCTAACCCAAGGAACATGTTTATGATATTTCACAAGAATGCAATAAGTGGTTTCGGAGGAGATGTTGTTTGAAATTTCCTTAAATTTGACCTAATTTTAGACCTGGCGACCTACTTGGATGACTGGCGGCCGCGAAAAACACAAATCTGAGAGGGACTATCCCAAATATCATGGTGATTAAGTTTCATCAAAATCCTTCAAGAGGTTTCAGAGAAGATGTAATTTTTAACTTTTTTCCTATATAACTCTATGTAAACGTTTGGTCGCCGAGGTGGCCATTTTGATTATTAGACGAAAACGAAAAGCAAAAACTTGATAGAGGCCAACCCAAGGAACATGTATATGATATTTCAAAAGAATGGAATAAGTGGTTTTGGAGGAGATGTCGTTTGAAATTTCCTTAAATTTAACCTAGTTTTAGCCATGGCAGCCATCTTGGATGACTGGCGGCCGCGAAAAACATAAATCTGAGAGGGACTATTCCAAATATCATTGTGCTTCAGTTTCATCAAAACCTTTCAGGCGGTTTCAGAGAAGATGTCATTTTTAACCTTTTCCTATATAACTCTATGTAAACTTTGGGTCGCTGTGGTGGCCATTTTGATTATTTGACGATAATGAAAAACACAAACTTGATAGAGGCCAACCTAAGGAATATGTATATGATATTTCACAAGAATGGAATAAGTGGTTTTGGAGATGTCGTTTTAAATTTACTTAAATTTTACCTAGTTTTAGCCATGGCGGCCATCTTGGATGACTGGTGGCCGCGAAAAACACAAATCTGAGAGGGACTATCCCAAATATCATTGTGCTTAAGTTTCATCAAAATCTTTCAGGCGGTTTCAGAGAAGATGTAATTTTTAACCTTTTCCTATATAACTCTATGTAAACTTTGGGTCGCCGTGGCGGCCATTTTTATTATTTGACGATAACGAAAAACACAAACTTGATAGAGGCCAACCCAAGGAACATGTATATAATAACATGTATATAATATATCAGTAGAACAGAATAAGTGGTTTTGGAGGAGATGTCGTTTGAAATTTCCTTAAATTTGACCTAGATTTAGCCATGGTGGCCATCTTGGATGACTGGCGGCCGCGAAAAACATAAATCTGAGAGGGGCCCTCCCAAGTAACATTCCTGTGAAGTTCACCAGGATCACCAGGTAGAGGACCATAATCTTATAGTGAATGCAAAATATTAAACCTCTGGCTCTTGTAGTTTACAGAAGTATATTTGTTAAGTATTTCCCTATACAAGTCTATGTAAAACATTTGACCCCTGGGGCTTGGCAAAATGTGACCCCAGGGTCACCATTTGAACAAACTTGGTAAAGGACCATAAGCTGATAGTAAATGTAAAATATTAAACTTCTGGCTCTGGAATTTCAGGGAAGATGATTTTTTAAGTTTTTCCCTATACAAGTCTATGTAAAACATGTGACCCCTGGGGCAGGGCCAAATGTGACCCCAGGGTCACCATTTGAACAAAACTGGTAAAGGACCATAAGCTGATAGTAAATGCAAAATATTAAACCTCTGGGTCTTGTAGTTTCAGAGAAGAAGATTTTTTTGATTTTTTTCTAGATGTCAATTTATAATTGTGAGCCCGGGGCGGGGCCAAATTTGACCCCAGGGTCACCATTTGAACAAACTTAGTAGAGGACCATAGGCTGATGCTACATGTAATACATGAGAGCTCTGTGCCTTGTGGTTTCAGAGAAGTAGATTTTGTAAAAAAAAATCCTATACAAGTCTATGAAAAACATGCAAATTCTCAATATACAAACTTTGGACACCCGGGGACTTCATTTGAACAAACTTGATAGTCTAGGCATTGGCAATCATTTTAAAAGGAAAACTGTCGAAATCTGTACAGCAGTTCTTGAGAAGATTTTTAAGGTTTCGACCATATATGGTAATGGCGGCCATCTTTGATGTCGCACTGACCTAATTTTAACAAATCTAAACAGCATTTATCTAAGGATTATCCATGTGAAGTTTGGTCAAAATTGGTCTGAGAAGAAGTCGTTTGAAGCAAAAGTTAACGACGGACGGACGAAGAGTGATCCCAATAGATCACCTTGAGCCTTCGGCTCAGGTGATCTAAAAAAGAAGATTTGACCACCCCACCCCCCACCGATGACACTCGCCCAACCCCCGGTCGCACTTCGGAGGTTAAAATAAAAAACCTGTTTGATATGTTGTGTATCTTATATAGATGGGTATAAATACCAATTTGTATGTAAAAATAATAAAAAATAATAGTGTAGTTGAATTTTTAGTGTATTTGACCCCAGGGGCGGGCACTTTGGGGCGGAGTCAAAAATAATGTTGCTCTTGCACGTTGTCATGATGTGGGGAAGTCATACACTAAATTTGGTTGCCTAGTGGTTTAGGAGGAGTTACGCACCATTACACATGGACGTACGGGCAGCAAAACATGATCCCCACTTTTTCTTGAAAAAAGGTGGGGATAAAAATTGAATGTAAAAACGGGACGTACGTCCGGACAATGGTAACACTATAAGCCTGCACGACTTTTGTGGCGGGCATAAAAATATTTCGGACGTACGTCCGGACAATGGTAACACTATAAGCCAGCACCACTTTCGTGGCGGGCATAAAAATATTTTAATTAAGAAATAATAAATACCTGTATTTTATCGATGAATCAAATACAGTATGAATAAAATACAGTTAGTTTGGATGCATAGTAAATAAAGCTGATGGGGTCATTGTCGTACCGGGTACTACAGAAAGCCCGGGGTACATTTTAATATATATACAGAAACGTACCTGAAAATCATCGAAATCCAGAAAGGCCCCCAAAATATACATAAATGTACCCGAGACAATATACAATGTCGTAAAACGCGGCCGTAACGCATTCTGTTACTTCAAGGAAACGAAACTTTCATTGTTTACAAATTTTAATTGATTCTCTTGTTAAAAGCCGCTCGCAGTTGTCTCCGCCTTAAAGGAATGCATTTGGTCTAAATATCTCACAACTGTTTTTGAATGACAAGCTGCATATTTGTTTACATTTTTGTGCGTGGTTTGATCATTTACAACTTACGGTTTTACGACAATACGTTCTGTATTTTATTACTAACTATGGCAGCCTAAATATGCTTTTAAAAACAATAGCACAATAGTTAATGATGTAACGTGTACCGAGCGGTCATTTACGATTGAGCCGCAAATGCAATGTGATTGTTCCCAATTACTGATTGAGCTGCTGGCTCGAATAAAATGATTATTAACAAACAACGAATCAACCAATATAATTAACAGATGAGCAACTATGATTATAAAATGATTGTGTTAAATTGCTGTATATTGAACAATGTGGCAAATAGCCTTACTAGTATTCACTACTGAGAATATGGGGCTCGCTCTATTCGGGCTACCTCCCAAGGCCGTCCACAGTTACAACTAGAAGGTTCTTACTAATTGCTCTTTCTACTGCAATCAGGATCACTTTCAAAATCGTCCAGCTTATTCAGCTTTCAAGCAACAACCAACCTGTATAACTGGCTGCAATGCCTTATATACAGTCCTGAGCCATCCCTGTTCTGATTGGTGGGTTAATTTTATTGGACAAAAAGCATGATTAGTCAATGCATTTGACTGGTTCGATTTCAATCCGTTTTGCGAAACAAAAAATCAACCGGAAATTATAGCATACGTAAGTGAAACGTTTTGCATGAACAGGGATAATTAAATAGGTGAATATAAAATCGTCACAATGATAAACAATATTGTTTAAGCAGTCATTTTATCAAGTTCTAAATTGTTTCAATTCTGCCAATGAGATCTTGTTTGTCCGGGTACGTTTCTGTATATTTAGGGGCCCGTTCTGGAATTCAAAGATTTTCGGGTACGTTTCTGAATACATTTATAAATGTACCCCGGGTACCTTTCTGTAGTACCCGATACGACAATTCGTAATTAAAGCCAATCGGGAGTGCGTTAGCATCCGAACCAATGTTATTATTTTGATTCTAACACGACAATAACCCCATTGTTTACGCTATTGTGGGGGCACTATATTATTTCGGAGGTCAAGATAATCAGGCTGAGCACTATCTTTACAGGCTGTTCCATTAGGCGCCCCGTATGTAAAGTTCTGCGCGGTACATTATGTTAAAATACACTAGTAGTCACGTGACAAACAATTAAGTCATTGCTTACGTCATATAGCTTGCGCTGTATGAGGTCAAACGTTCTCAGCTTGTTCAAGATGCTTATTAATGTTATGTGTACTGATGCATATGATGGGTTTATATCGGGCGTGTGAAAGGTTTGGGAGCATGGCAAGTTTGTTGTAATTAAAATTGCTGTTGAGTTTGTCTTCGTGACGTATATTTAACAAAATGTTTATTTACTTTCGTTCTTTGACGTTAACGGTTTAAAAAGTGACGTCATGTAAGGTGGCGCTTCCAACGTAAGAAAAATATGCGGGGAATTAATGGAACAGACGTATCTCTTCTTTGTGTACCGTATTCCTCGGCGTAAAACGTGCATGCGCAGATAACGCGCACCCCAACTTCGGACTCGAAATCCTTGGAAAAAAAGTTACGTATTGTAGCATAAACCGCGCATATAAAATGTGTGTTTTCAATTTCAGAACAGCAGCCTGCCATTTTGAAGCACTGAACAAAGAAAAAATGTAAAACAAATTTTGATTGGCTAAAACCAAGCCGCATGTAAGACTGTGTTATTTACTCAAGTGTAAGGCCAAACAAAATAATATGTGTGGTTCAGGTAACCCGACCGACCCTATTTATTTTTTTCGGATTGAGAACGAATTTTCGTGGGCACGTTCGGTAAAGAGTGCGAAGTACGAAACACCGCGAGTACGAAACACCGCATAATACAACATGGCGGCGACCGTGTTCGCGTTTACTTTCGAAAGATGTATTCACGGCCCGGAAAAAAAATTGATAAAGGCAGTCGTAACCAAGCTACATTGATCGATATATTTCAAGAAAATCACCACGATTCTGGCTTAAAAACCAGTTCAGTTCAGTGTTTCGCCTATAAGAATATTGGAGATGGAAGTCCCTTCGAGGTATTTTTTAAACATGTGACACGATCATGAACATATTTAAATAAAAGTGAAGCCGTTTTCTTTCAACTATGTACGTTATTAAGGATGAAATATTATAATAAATTTTAATAGTTTAAATATCAGTGTTCTCCAGAAGTGGATGGGACACTGTTCACTTATATACAGAGTGCAGAATTTGCATCTTTGCAACCCTCTTGTCAATTTCTTTTTAATATATTTCACTTTCAAAAAGGACTGAAAAACAGATATGTGCATTTTTATTTTAGTCAAATGAATTTATTTTGCTCTGACATGCTACATTTTTTTTAAATATTGTCCTGGTTGCATAAAGAGCCAATCACCAAACAAACATATTAAGCAAAGTATTACAAAAGTATTACAAAAGTATTACAAAAGTATTAAAACACTGTGTTTGACCTATTTTTGGAATGTGTCGAGAGAAAAAAATAAAAATAAAAAATTTAAAAAAATCCCTACCTACCTACCCAATTTTTTTTCCAATGTTACCTGAACCACACATATTATTTTGTTTGGCCTAAATAAACTTGTACTTTTGTTGTTTACTCGAGTTTCAATAAAATAAAAATCTACACGCCCGTGTTCAATTTTTTTCGATCATATTAAATTTATTAATCTGGTGTTGTATGACTGGTGTTGTTTCCTGGTTATTAACTCTTGCTTGTCAATTTGAAGGTGTTGACAATTTGAGAGGTTTCTCGAAATGAGATGCAATGTCTTGTGGCATCACCTATTAAACGCATTTTCCTATCACATCGTGTCAGCACCTACCGTATTTACTCTATCAGTGCGGACGGGATAAAACAATTATTTTTTTCGGTGTCCGGAAATATAACTTTCCAAAATTAACGCATATCTGCCAGTGTCCGAATATTTTGAGATGAAAGGTAAATTAACATTCTACGGTAAGATTACTTAAGGAATTGACATTTTACTGCGTACATGTATTGTTACGTTTGTTTAATAATCACCATAGTCATCATTGTTTGCAGTCAGGTTAGCAAAAACCAAATACTTCACACGTTTTCCCAGTCAATTAAACCCTTTATGAATAATCAAGTTGTCGAAATTCAGAAAGTGACTTTAATAATAAATAAATACGCAAATAGTATTAAATACCGGTAGTCGTTGTTTATTTATTTATGTCCTTACTATTCTATTCTATTATATTAATAAAACGAATTAAACCAGTCTGCGCTTTTGGAAAACCCCAGCCTCGTTATCATTTCACTTTGCCGATTGATGTAAACAATGAAATTTTTCAACATTTCAGTTGTATTTTCTCAACTATAATCAACAAAAAAACATGATAAAGCTTGATTTCATTATTTGTATTGATATATAACATACAACGCATTCGATTGAACAATAGAAACAAGCCAACTTTTGTTCAATTCAATCTCTCTAGTAAACAGCCGGCCTTGCGACTTTTTGAAACCCACAAAACTGCTCGACTTGGTTGAAAAAAAAGGGTAAAATATTACTTGTTGCCTAAACCGCGCACTCCTTCTACAACCACAGAATCTGGGGTAAAAAGGTGCGTGGTATATGAGGAGGAATACGGTATATGAAAGACTGCGCAGGTCGTGTTAGAACTTCAGATAAAATTGAAAATCTGTTCATGTATCAAAATAAACAATACCTTCAACAAATACTTGATAGCCCTCTATAACCATGGGCGTCTTCACCGGACTGTCTTTAGACATGATGTACTCCTTCCAGTTATTCCTGAAAACAGATCCAAGAAATGGTTATTTTACGGTAAAATTTGCAAAAATATTTTAAAAAGGCTTTTTTTCCAACAAAACCTTACAGGGCCTTTTTACCAATTTTGGAGAAGGGGCCTTTTGGTCTAAATTGAGGAAAAACTCATTCAATGGAAATGAAATTTCCAGAGTTAAAAAAAAATTAGGGAAAACTGCATGATTTTAAAAGAAATTTGGGTGGGGAAGGGGCCTTATACAGGCCGCTGCAAAGAAGGGTAAAAAGGCCCTGACTTAGTGCCCTTTTTGAAAGGACAAACAGCAAAAAGAGCTGTCTACAAACGGCGAGACAATTTTAGATATGTGCCGTCCTGTGACTTAGATAGATGGACTTAGCAGAGTTTCTCTGTGCTAGACATAAACAGTCAATTTAAACTGATACAACGAATTTTATAAATGTACAACTTATCCAAAGTGAAGAATGATCAATTGTTATCCATTTCACACTAAAATTTTAATCTAAAAAACAATTTGATTTGAAATACATCAGTTAAAATCTAGGTACTAGGTATGACATCATACAAGAAACGTTTACACACGGTCTGAAATTGTTCACACGGTGTTTGGCCGAAAGCAATTAGAAGTTACGGGGTGCATCTGAACGTTAAAAAAACCCACCCCAGACGTCAAATAAATGAGACAAAAGAATTGCCAACTCATAATACATTTTTCGCATATTCAATTAAGAGTATTTTTTTAAAGAACCTGTGCATAAACCTATAATTTTAATTGTCACATATTATTATGACCTGAACACCGAGATACTTTTAATAAATGGTTTTGTAGTGTAATTTGGCCATTATTTGGCTGGGTTGTTTCTTTATATTGAACTACGGATGTTATTTCTGCAAGCATTGCGTGCTTTCAGAAACCATGCCGGAAAAGTGTGTATACTTGTTCATACATTCATTTTCGAGGTTAGTAAATTAAACCATTGGTTTTCCCAGTCTGGAATTTTATGTATTGACTTCCCGTTCCTTATTGATTTTTTGTTGGCTTGAACTGAACTTAAAGGATGTTATGCCGAGTGTTTGTTTTGCCAACTTTTAAAGGAATTTATTCATAACTTTCACATCCTGTCATTAGTTACAAATTTCCGAGTTGTTGAGATATTCCGTAGGTGAAAATAAAAGGGTTTACTCGGATTTTATCCTCAATCACTATATGAACAAGAGGTCAATGACCTTGAAGCTCTACTGATTGATTTTGATTTCAGGAAGTAGTGACTACAAACTTGATTTTTGAAAATCTATTTTTAGCCGTGGCGGCCATCTTGAATTTCCGGCCGACCTGAAATTTTGCTAGGATCAATTAGACATCAAGAGCAACATTTCTGTGAAGTTTCATGAAAATCAGTCAAGTACTTTCAGAGGAGTAGTCGCTACAAGTTTTCATTATATAACTCTATGTAAACAAAGATGGCCACTGGCAGCCATGTTTAACGTCGAATCAAAATAATGTTCAACTCGGATAACCATCATGTCATGCTGATCATTTTAGAAAAAGTCCCATATCAATATCACTTAAAGTTTTCAAGAAGTCGTCGCTACAATCTTATTTTTAGCCGTGGCGGCCATCTTGATTTTCCGGCCGACCTGAAATTTTGCTAGGATCAATAAGACATCAAGAGCAACATTCCTGTGAAGTTTTATGAAAATCCGTAAAGTAGTTTCAGAGGAGTAGTTGCTACAAGTTTTACTATATAACTCTATGTAAACAAAGATGGCCACTGGCAGCCATGTTTAACGTCGAATCAAAACGATTTTCGACAAGGACCAACATCATGTCATGCTGATCATTTTAGAAAAAGTCCCATGTCAATATCACTTATAGTTTTCAAGAAGTAGTCGCTACAAACTTGTATTTTGAAAATCTATTTTTAGCCATGGCGGCCATCTTGAATTTCCGGCCAACCTGAAATTTTGCTAGGATCAATTAGACATCAAGAGCAACATTTCTGTGAAGTTTCATGAAAATCCGTCAAGTAGTTTCAGAGGAGTAGTCGCTACAAGTTTTCATTATATAACTCTATGTAAACAAAGATGGCCACTGGCAGCCATGTTTAATGTCGAATCAAAATAATGTTCGACTCGGATAACCATCATGTCATGCTGATCATTTTAGAAAAAGTCCCATATCAATATCACTTATAGTTTTCAAGAAGTAGTCGCTACAAACTTATTTTTTAAAAATCTATTTTTAACTGTGGCAGCCATCTTGAATTTCTGGCCGATCTGAAATTTTGCTAGGATCAATTAGACATTAAGAGCAACATTCCTGTAAAGTTTCATGAAAATCCGCCAAGTAGTTTCAGAGGAGTAGTCGCTACAAGTTTTTACTATATAACTCTATGTAAACAAAGATGGCCGCTGGAGCCACGTTTAACGTTGAATCAAAACGATTTTTGATAAGGACCAACATCATGTCATGCTGATCAATTTAGAAAAAGTCCCATATCAATATCACTTATAGTTTTCAAGAAGTAGTCGCTACAAACTTGTATTTTGAAAATTTATTTTTAGCCGTGGCGGCCATCTTGAATTTCCGGCCGACCTGAAATTTTGCTAGGATCATTTAGACATCAAGAGCAACATTCCTGTGAAGTTTCATGAAAATCCGTCAAGTAGTTTCAGAGGAGTAGTCGCTACAAGTTTTCATTATATAACTCTATGTAAACAAAGATGGCCGCTGGCAGCCTTGTTTAACGTCAAATCAAAACGATTTTCGACAAGGACCAACATCAAGTCATGCTGATCATTTTAGAAAACGTCCCATATCAATATCACTTATAGTTTTCAAGAAGTAGTCGCTACAAACTTGAATTTAAAAAATCTATTTTTAGCTATGGCGGCCATCTTGGATTTCACATCAACATGAATTTTTGCTAGGATCAACTAGACTTCATGGGCAACATTTCTGTAAAGTTTAATGAATATCCATCCAGTAGTTTCAGAGGAGTAGTCGCTACAAATAAAAGTTAACGGACGGACGGACAGACAGACAGACGGACGGACGGACAGACGGACGGACGACGGACGCCGCACCACGACATAAGCTCTGCTGATCTCTGATCAGTAGAGCTAAAAATGAAAATATTAGACCATACTTTAAATTATATGTGTCCATGTTGCTGTTTTTAAATCAGACAGCACCAAAAGAAGATACATAGATATACACAAACAATCAGGCTTTTAATATAATTATCAGTACAAAATAGTTTTATAAAGGGCTAAAGTCAGTTGAGCACCAACAATAAACACCGAGTTTACCCCCTACCAGAATGTGGCGGTGATCACTGATTGGTCAAATAAATTTGATGATGTCATGTGAAAGTTATGAATAGACTGTGTCAGTGAGTTTATTTTGTGGTCCTACTTATCTGTCAAAGCAGACTGAAATCATGGCTCTGTGATAGGTACATACCATAACAGCTATGATTATTATGTCAACAAATAACCCAAAAATAAAATACGACCACAAGCTGATTCTTTAAAAGATGTTTGCTTGAAAAACAGGGCAGGTAACGTTTAAATAAGCAACAACTGATAATTAATGGAAGGGTAACTTTTCAAACATGCAGTGCAGGACAAGTGTGTTCCTGTAAATCTAGTGCGACATAAAACACCTGTCCAAAACATTTTTTATGTTATGATGATTAAGTTCTTGAACCATTTCATGTATTTTTGTTATTTTCCCCTAAAGAGCCCCTTTCACAGAACAATCAACAAGAGGTCAATGAACTTGAAGCTCTACTGATAGATTTTTAATAGCTAGGTCAACATTCCTGTGAAGTTTCATGAAAATCCATCAAGTAGTTTCATAGTAGTCGCTACAAGTTTTCATTATATAACTCTATGTAAACAAAGATGGCCGCTGGCGGCCATGTTTAATGTCAAATCAAAATAATTTTTGACAAGGATCAACATCATGTCATACTGATCATTTTAGAAAAAGTCCCATATCAATATCACTTATAGTTTTCAAGAAGTAGTCGCTACAAACTTGTTGAACTATTTTTAGCCATGGCGACCATCTTGAATTTCCGGCCAACCTGAAATTTTGCTATGATCAATTAGACATCAAGAGCAACATTCCTGTAAAGTTTCATGAAAATCCGTCGAGTAGTTACAGAGGAGTAGTCGTTACAAGTTTTTACTATATAACTCTATTTAAACAAAGATGGCCGCTGACAGCCTTTAACATCGAATCAAAATGATTTTCGACAAGGACCAACATCATGACATGCTGTTCATTTTAGAAAAAGTCCCATATCAATATCACTTATAGTTTTCAAGAAGTAGTCGCTACAAACTTGTTTTTTGAAAATCTACTTTTAGCCATGGCGGCCATCTTGAATTTCCGGCCGACCTAAGTTTTGTTAGGATCAATTAGACATCAAAAGCAACATTCGTGTGAAGTTTCATGAAATTCCATCAAGTAGTTTCAGAGGAGTAGTCGCTACAAGTTTTCATTATATAACTCTATGTAAACAAAGATGGCCGCTGGCAGCCATGTTTAACGTTGAATCAAAATAATTTTCGACAAGGATCAACATCATGTCATACTTATCATTTTAGGAAAAGATGCATATCAATATCACTTATAGTTTTCAAGAAGTAGGCGCTACAAATTTGTATTTTGAAAAATTATTTTTAGCCGTGGCAGCCATCTTGAATTTCCGGCGGACCTGAAATTTTGCTAGGATCAACTTGACATCAAGAGCAACATTCCTGTGAAGATTCATGAAAATCCGTCAAGTAGTTTCAGAGGAGTTATCGCTACAAATTTTTACTATACAAACTCTATGTAAACAAAGATGGCCACTGGCGCCCATGTTTAATGTCGAATCAAAATAATTTTCGACAAGGATAAACATCATGTCATGCTGATCATTTTAGAAAAAATCCCATATCAATATCACTTAGAGTTTTCAAGAAGTAGTCGCTACAAACTTGTTTTTTAATAAGAGGTCAATGACCTTGAAGCTCTACTGAGGAAGCAGTCGCTACAAACGTGTTTTTTGAAAATCTATTTTTAGCCGTGGCGGCCATCTTGAATTTCCGGCCGACCTGAAATTTTGCTAGGATCAATTATACATCAAGAGCAACATTCCTGTTAAGTTTCATGAAAATCCGTCAAGTAGTTTCAGAGGAGTAGTCGCTACAAGTTTTCATTATATAACTCTATGTAAACAAAGATGGCCGCTGACAGCCATGTTGAACATTGAATCAAAATAATGGTCGACTCGGATAACCATCATGTCATGCTGATCATTTTAGAAAAAGTCCCATATCAATATCTCTTATAGTTTTCAAGAAGTAGTCGCTACAAAACTTATTTTTTTAAAAATCTATTTTAGCCATGGCGGCCATCTTGAATTTCCGGCCAACCTGAAATTTTGCTAGGATCAATTAGACATCAAGAGCAACATTCGTGTGAAGTTTCATGAAAATCCGTCGAGTAGTTTCAGAGGAGTAGTCGCTACAAGTTTTCATTATATAACTCTTATGTAAACAAAGATGGCCACTGGCAGCCATGTTTAACGTCGAATCAAAATAATGTTTGACTCGAATAACCGTAATGTCATGCTGATCATTTGAGAAAAAGTCCCATATCAATATCACTTATAGTTTTCAAGAAGTAGTCGCTACAAACTTATTTTTTTTAAATCTATTCTTAGCTATGACGGCCATCTTTAATTTCTGGCCGATCTGAAATTTTGATACGATCAATTAGACATCAAGAGCAACATTCCTGTGAAGTTTCATGAAAATCCGTCAGGTAGTTTCAGAGGAGTAGTCGCTACAAGTTTTCATTATATAACTCTATGTAAACAGAGATGGCCGCTGACAGCCATGTTTAACATCGAATCAAAACAATTTTTGACAAGGACCAACATCATGTCATGCTGATCATTTTAGAAAAAGTGCCATATCAATATCACTTATAGTTTTCAAGAAGTCGTCGCTACAAACTTGTATTTTGAAAATCTATTTTTAGCCATGGTGGCCATCTTGAATTTCCGGCCGACCTGAAATTTTGCTAGGATCAATTAGACATCAAGAGCAACATTTGTGTGAAGTTTCATGAAAATCCGTCAAGTAGTTTCAGAGGAGTAGTCGCTACAAGTTTTCATTATATAACTCTATGTAAACAAAGATGGCCACTGGCAGCCATTTTTAACGTCGAATCAAAATAATGTTCGACTCGGATAACCACCATGTCATGCTGATCATTTTAGAAAAAGTCCCATATCAATATATTTTATAGTTTTCAAGAAGTAGTCGCTACAAACTTATTTTTTAAAAATCTATTTTTAGCCTTGGCGGCCATCTTGATTTTCCGGCCGACCTGAAATTTTGCTAGGATCAATTAGACATCAAGAGCAACATTTCTGTGAAGTTTCAGGAAAATCCGTCAAGTAGTTTCAGAGGAGTAGTCGCTACAAGTTTTCATTATATAACTCTATGTAAACAAAGATGGCCGCTGGCAGCCATGTTTAACGTCGAATCAAAACGATTTTCGACAAGGACCAACATCATGTCATGCTGATCATTTTAGAAAAAGTCCCATATCAATATCATTTATAGTTTTCAAGAAGTAGTCGCTACAAACTTGTTTCTTAAAAAACTATTTTTAGATTTGGCGGCCATCTTGGATTTCACATCAACATGAATTTCTGCTAGGATCAACTAGACTTCATGGGCAACATTTCTGTAAAGTTTCATGAATATCCATCCAGTAGTTTCAGAGGAGTAGTCGCTACAAATAAAAGTTTACGGACGGACAGACGGACGACGGACGCCTCACCACGGCATAAGCTCTGCTGATCTCTGATCAGTAGAGCTAAAAACCTATTTTTAGATTTGGCGGCCATCTTGGATTTCACATCAACATGAATTTTTGCTAGGATCAACTAGACTTCATGGGCAACATTTCTGTAAAGTTTCATGAAAATCTATTCAGTAGTTTCAGAGGAGTAGTCGCTACAAAAAAAAGTTTACGGACAGACAGACGGACGACAGACGCCGCACCACGGCATAAGCTCTGCTGATCTCTGATCACTCGAGCTAAAAATCAAAATAGCCCTCCAAGCAGTAAACATGCTATTGTACAAGCACACAAAAAAGAAGAATAAACGACAAACACAACACACCAAAGTCACATCTGAATTAATACCAGCGTTGTTAGATTTTGTCAACTGTTGTTGCTTTTTTTTACAAAATTTGTGATAATTGGAAATGAAATGTAAATGTTGACCTATTTTCAACTTCTTGTTGCCAATGTTGGTGAACACAAATGCATATGGCAGCATATTCGGAAATAAACAAAGCAACAACTTAATTATTAAAATTAGCTTATTTTTTACTTTAGCGAATTCGGCGGCGTCTAGCCACGCTAAATGTGTTACATGTATTTGGACAATCACGAAACTCGGAACAGATGCACCGGCAGTCTATCACGGTCGGTCACTCGCAGGGAAGAACACCGTCACCATTTTACCAGCTTTATTCTTTTGGTGTTATTTATGTCCATTTCTTTGTCTGGTTCAAATTAACGAATACTAATGTAATCGAATGACTATTTCACTTCAAAAAGTAATTATATTACTGTACCTTTCAGTTATTGCTCAATATGTGCGATCGTTTACTCCACGCTCTTGCTTATTTGTATTCGTTTTTCATGACATCATAAGCTATGACGTCACAATAAAGGGACATAACTCGTGTATAGATGGAGCTCTGCATGGGTTTATTCATTAAATTCGAGTTGAATTGGGGACAGACATTTATTCTTTACAGAGTCGGTAATGAGTGGCTCAGAAACAGTGAGTAATCACTGGCGCCAGGAACTGTCAGAATCAGACAAGATCAGAAAATATATATACCACGGGTGGATTGAGAAGGAGGCCCTCCGAAACTGTTACACCCTCTTAAAAAAATAGTTATATCCCATCATGGATCATCAAAATTCATGGACATTCAAGCAGGCATGCCACATCTCCAGATAAATTTTCCATTAAAACAAAATGTTCATGATTTATAATAGCTATACTTTCAGTCTTCTTCTACAAGGTGGTCGAGGGGCTGGTGCCAGCTTTTAAATGTCAAGACTATCTAATTCCTGAAAGACCTAAACGCCGTATTAAAGTAAAAGCTTTCAGTGACTTTCAAGCCAATAACATAATCATTATAGACAATCAGGTGCTAAATAATTCAAAGTGTTTCAAAACAATACAGTGCAAGAATGACCAATATAAAAACTCTTTCTTTCCAAAGACAATTATTGAATGGAACCATCTTGAAGACAGTTTCATATGCACGCCATCATTGGAGAGCTTCAAATCAGCTCTCGTAAAGTGCTGCTAACAGCAACAGCCTCTCTTCCGATGTGTTCATGCCGTAACAGGCCCTACATCGTACAGATTCAGACAGTTTATCAGCTATTTCCCGAATTGGTCCCTAGTCAGAGGAATATATACAAGTGTCGAATCAGTGTGAGTCATCCGTGTAACGCACTGACTGAATACACAATTAACACCTAAGGACATAATTAGTTCCTTCAGTGGCATAACGACATGTGTCTGTGATTTCTTTAATTGGTCAACCTAACTGAAATAGCAATTGTGAGGAACTGTAGCATGTGTAAGTGGTACCACTATCAGGGCCTCCTCTGGCCAATTTTTTTCTTGCGCCACCACTTGCGCCAAATGAAAAAAGGTGGAGCCAAATTGGAGCCATTTGGCTCTAATGGCCCAAGCCATATTTCTTCTAGAGTTTTATGTATAAATGTATTTTAAATGTGAAAATAAGAGATCTGGTTTATATCTGGTACACTAAGAAATGAAATGAACAAGAGGTCAATGACCTTGAAGCTCTACTGATTGATTTTGATTTCAGGAAGTAGTCGCTACAGACTTGTTTTTTGAAAATCTATTTTTAACCGTTGCGGCCATCTTGAATTTCCGGCCGACCTGAAATTTTGCTAAGATCAATAAGACATTAAGAGCAACATTCCTGTGAAGTTTCATGAAAATCCGTCAGGTAGTTTCAAAGAAGTAGTCGCTACAAGTTTTCATTATATAACTCTATGTAAACAAAGCAGCCATGTTTAAGGTCAAATCAAAACGATTTTCGACAATGACCAACATCATGTCATACTGATCATTTTAGAAAAAGTCCCATATCAATATCTCTTATTGTTTTGAAGAAGTAGTCGCTACAAACTTATTTATTTTAAATCTATTTTTAGCTGTGGTGGCCATCTTGAATTTCCGGCCGACATGAAATTTTTCTAGGATCAACTAGACATCAAGAGCAACATTCCTGTAAAGTTTCATGACAATCCGCCAAGTAGTTTCAGAGGAGTAGTCGCTACAAGTTTTTACTATATAACTCTATGTAAACAAAGATGGCCGCTGGCAGCCATGTTTAACGTCGAATCAAAATAATTTTCCACAAGGATCTACATCATGTCATGCTGATCACTTTAGAAAAAGTCCCATATCAATATCACTTATAGTTTTCAAGAAGTAGTCGCTACAAACTTATTTTTTAAAAATCTATTTTTAGCTGTGACGGCCATCTTGAATTTCCGGCCGACCTGAAATTTTGATAGGATCAATTAGACATCAAGAGCAACATTCCTGTAAAGTTTCATGACAATCCGCCAAGTAGTTTCAGAGGAGTAGTCGCTACAAGTTTTTACTATATAACTCTATGTAAACAAAGATGGCCGCTGGCAGCCATGTTTAACGTTGAATCAAAACGATTTTTGACTAGGATCAACATCATGTAATGCTTATCATTTTAGAAAAAGTCCCATATCAATATCACTTATAGTTTTCAAGAAGTAGTCGCTACAAACTTATTTTTTAAAAATCTATTTTTAGCTGTGACGGCCATCTTGAATTTCCGGCCGACCTGAAATTTTGATAGGATCAATTAGACATCAAGAGCAACATTCCTGTAAAGTTTCATGAATATCCGCCAAGTAGTTTCAGAGAAGTAGTCGCTACAAGTTTTTACTATATAACTCTATGTAAACAAAGATGGCCGCTGGCAGCCATGTTTAACGTTGAATCAAAACGATTTTTGACTAGGATCAACATCATGTCATGCTGATCATTTTAGAAAAAGTCCCATATCAATATCACTTATAGTTTTCAAGAAGAAGTCGCTACAAACTTGTATTTTAAAACTCTATTTTTAGCTTTGGCGGCCATCTTGGATTTCACATCAACATGAATTTTTGCTAGGATCAACTAGACTTTATGGGCAACATTTCTGTAAAGTTTCATGAATATCCATCCAGTAGTTTCAGCTGTGAAGTCGCTACAAGTTTTTACTATATAACTCTATGTAAACAAAAATGGCTGCTGGCAGCCATGTTTAACGTTGAATCAAAACGATTTTTGACTAGGATCAACATCATGTCATGCTGATCATTTTAGAAAAAGTCCCATATCAATATCACTTATAGTTTTTAAGAAGAAGTCGCTACAAACTTGTATTTTAAAACTCTATTTTTAGCTTTGGCGGCCATCTTGGATTTCACATCAACATGAATTTTTGCTAGGATCAACTAGACTTTATGGGCAACATTTCTGTAAAGTTTCATGAATATCCATCCAGTAGTTTCAGCTGTGAAGTCGCTACAAGTTTTTACTATATAACTCTATGTAAACAAAGATGGCCGCTGGCAGCCATGTTTAACGTTGAATCAAAACGATTTTTGACTAGGATCAACATCATGTCATGCTGATCATTTTAGAAAAAGTCCCATATCAATATCACTTATAGTTTTCAAGAAGAAGTCGCTACAAACTTGTATTTTAAAACTCTATTTTTAGCTTTGGCGGCCATCTTGGATTTCACATCAACATGAATTTTTGCTAGGATCAACTAGACTTTATGGGCAACATTTCTGTAAAGTTTCATGAATATCCATCCAGTAGTTTCAGCTGTGAAGTCGCTACAAGTTTTTACTATATAACTCTATGTAAACAAAGATGGCCGCTGGCAGCCATGTTTAACGTTGAATCAAAACGATTTTTGACTAGGATCAACATCATGTCATGCTGATCATTTTAGAAAAAGTCCCATATCAATATCACTTATAGTTTTCAAGAAGAAGTCGCTACAAACTTGTATTTTAAAACTCTATTTTTAGCTTTGGCGGCCATCTTGGATTTCACATCAACATGAATTTTTGCTAGGATCAACTAGACTTTATGGGCAACATTTCTGTAAAGTTTCATGAATATCCATCCAGTAGTTTCAGCTGTGAAGTCGCTACAAATAAAAGTTTACGGACAGACAGACGGACAGACGGACGGACGGACGACGGACTCCGCACCACGGCATAAGCTCTGCTGATCTCTGATCAGTAGAGCTAATAAAACCAAACAATATTAATAAAAAATATTTATATATATATATATATATGTTTTCGAACCCCCAATATCTGGAAAGTTTCTACATCCCATGTTTGCTTAAATCAACTAGCTGAACCTAATGACAGCAGGAATCATACATAGAGGTTTTAATTTGATTAAGATGTATAGGTAGGCCTTTATATCAGTAACAAGTTCAGAACCTGCCGATTTTTCGTATTTCCGGAACCGCGAAAACCCATGACATTCGCTTATCTTTACGAAGGCTCAAGGTGATCTATTGGTATCACTCTTCGTCCGTCGTTAACTTTTCTTCAAACAACTTCTCCTCAGAAACCGCTTGGCTAATTTTGACCAAACTTCACACGGATGATCCTTAGATGAATGTTTTTCAGATTTGTTAAAATTAGGTCGACGCGACATCCAAAATGGCCGCCATTACCATATGTGGTTGAAACCTTAAAAAATCTTCTTCTCTAGAACCGCCAGACAGATTTCAACAGTTTTTCTTTTAAAATGATCGCCAACGCCTAGACTATCAGACTTGTTCAAATGAAGTCCCCGGGGTCAAAAATGACTGTGCCCCGGGGGTCCAAAGTATATTGAGATTTTGCATGTTTTTCATATAGACATATATAGGAAAAAACTTTAAAAAATCTTCTCTGAAACCACAAGGCACAGAGCTCTCATGTATTACATGTAGCATCTGCTTATGGTCCTCTACTAAGTTTGCTCGAATGGTGACCCTGGGGTCTTTTGTCCCCGCCCCGGAGGTCACAGTTTTACATAATTTATATAGGATTTTTTTTTTAAAAATCTACTTCTCTGAAACTACAAGGGCCAGAGGTTTGATATTTTGCATTTACTATAAGCTTATGGTCCTTTACAAAGTTTGTTCAAATGGTCACGTTTTACATAGACATGTATAGGGAAAAACTTAAAAAATCTTCTTCTCTGCAAGAGCCAGAGGTTTAATATTTTGCATTTGCTATAAGCTTAATATGGTCCTTTACCAAGTTTGTTGAAATGGTGACCCTGGTGTCAAATTTGGCCCCGCCCCGGGGGTCACAGTTTAACATAGACTTATATAGGGGAAAAAAATCTTCTCCTCTGAAACTACAAGAGCCAGATGTTTAATATTTTGCATTTACTACATGTATAAGATTATAGTCCTTTACCAAGTTTGTTCAAATGGTGACCCTGGAGTCACATTTGGCCCGCCCCGGAGGTCACAGTTTTACATAGACTTGTATAGGGAAAAACTAAGACCCAGAGGTTTAATATTTTGCATTTATTATAAGATTATGGTCCTTTACCAAGTTTGTTATAATGGTGACCCTGGGGTTACATTTGGCCCCGCCCCAGGGGTCACATGTTTTACATAGACTTGTATAGTGAAAAACTTAAAAAATCTTCTTTTTGAAACTGCTTGAGCCAGATGTTCAATATTTTGCATTTGCTATAAGCTTATAGTCTTCTACCAAGTTTGTTCAAATGGTGACGCTAGGGTTACATTTGGCCCCACCCCAGGGGTCACATGTTTTACATAGACTTCTTCTCTGAAACTGCTCGAGCCAGATGTTCAATATTTTGCATTTTCTATAACCTTATGATCCTCTACCAAGTTTTTTCAAAAGGTGACCCTGGTGTCAAATTTGGCCCCGCCCCGGGGGGTCACAGTTTTACATACTTATATAGGTGGGGGGGGGGGGGGGAAAAAAATCTTCTCTGAAACTGAGTCAGAGGTTTAATACTTTGCATTTACTATAAGATTATGGTCCTTTACCAAGTTTGTTCAAATGGTGACCCTGGGGTCATATTTGGCCCCGCCCCCCGCGGTCACAGTTTTACATAGACTTGTATAGGGAAAAACTTAAAAAATCTTCTCAAGTTCACGGGCATGTATATCAACTAAAACGTTATTATGCGAGTGATTGTACAACATGAAAAATAAGTAGTTGTATGAAAAGAAACAGACAATGTTATTTTTTTTAAACACCTGTAGTGAGCATAAAACACAGATTGTTTAGGTTACAGAAAACCCCGGTTATTTAATGGTGACAAACAGAGTTGGTCAATAAGTCTGTACCTTTTCAAATCTCCTGTTGGGACTGATCCAGAACAGTAGTCGTGAAGAAGAAGGGAAACGTCTAGGGCTGAATGTGTCACACTTTGTACAAAGCTGGGTCCACTTTCTGTTGTAGTAAGCTCGCCATCCACAGTATACACTGCCATGTTGATAGGGGTCGCTGCGTACATTTCGACTGGGTCTTCATCTTTAGAGTCCAGTATTTGTTCGTTTTCATTCAAATCCTGAAATGGAATATAACATATACATCTATATAATACGTTGATATGTCAAAATATGACAATCATTCAACGGAAAAACGACTTTGCATCGCGGTTATTTATAATGTGAGCACAAGATAAAAGAAGAGTTAAGAGAAGCAAGTACAGGATGAACTAAAATAAATAATAAAGACAATAATAGACGTAAATATTGCTATAAGGTAAATAAATACAAGAATAAATGGGTATAGGTAATAAAGAAAGAGGTACAGGAAAGATGCCCAAACCTACATAGAATCATCTGATATGAATAACGATTGAAAAGTATATCTCAAGTTAAAATAAACCAGTCAAAGCTCCAACCTTAAAGGGGTTGATGCACTATTTTCAAACATGATTTATTTAAAAGAGCTCTGAAAAACTTGGAAAAAGCTGAAAAAATTATCAAAATGTCATGAAAAGTAAAGGAGATGTGACCTATTGAAAATTTGCAAAGAACATAAATGGAGACGGCCGTCTTTGAACGATGACGTCATCGCGCCGTTTTACCATATATGGCATATTGACAAAATGTATTTTAAAGCAAAGAAAACCACTGCAAATTGATTAAAAATAAATATACAGATGTAAAATGTATACATTTTAGTATTATTTTTCATTTGCAGTGATTTTCTTTGCTTTAAAAGACATTTTATCAATATGCCAGATATGGCAAAATGGCGCGATGACGTCATCGTTCAAAGATGGCCGCCTCCATTTATGTTTCTTTGCACATTTTCAGTAGGTCATATCTCCTTTATCTTTCATGGCATTTTGATAATTCTTTCAGCTTTCTTCAAGTTTTTCAGAGCCCTTTAAAATAAACAGTGTTTGAAAATAGTGCATCAACCCCTTTAAACAGTTATGTTTTTCACAACTTCTGTACAGGAATTTTCCCTGTATATATATAATTTTCTCCAGGTTGGGTGATTATTCAACTTTACAACTATGCAATACAATTTTATGACTCATTACTTTGAGCATCGATGAAAATCCAATGCGCACAGCCTCTCAAGTTACCTACTGTTATGCAATAAAATTCATTAAAAATCATTTTGTAGGCTCCATGACAATTCAGGGTCCGACAAATCATTAAAATCTGTGGTAGCCCACTGGGCTACCAGAAACTGAACTTGGTAGCCTGGCATGCGCGCGGCGGACTCAAGGCGACTCATTAACATTTTTCACATTGGTGAACTGTTATTGAACATGTTTGTATGTAAGGCCACAATTATTTTTTTTCTTGGTTTACGGATTTTTTCTTATATTTTTACGCTCGGTCGGAAGGGGAAAAAAAAATTAAATGTGTTTCTAAGCACAAATTTCAAACATGGTGACCATGTTTCTCATATAACCCGTAAGTTTATACAACACATGTATTTAAATTTCTTTTAAATATAAAATTATTTCCAATGATGAAATTTCTGTATTCACGCCCGGATAGAGTGCCCGGATGTGTTGAAATCAAGTTACCTTGGTGAACAAGGGAGACTACTCTATGTTCCTTTCTTACATTTTTACGTTAGCGTTAATAAACAATAAAGCTTCCCTATAAAGTTTTGCTTTTATATACGAAATAAACTCGTGTCTACTATCCATAGGCTAACGTCGACGGCTACACGCGCAAACAAATACATGTACATTGTACCAGGCAAATACTCACAAGGCTTTATTTAGTACACGTTGCTAACGACCAGGTGATGTGATGACGTAGCGTGTACCGAGTTCATAAAGGAATGAACTACACACGTTTGTGTTACATGTACATAACACAAGCACGTTCAAGTCATTTGTAAACGCGATGTTTTTAATATGGTGGTCAATACTAATTTGATAAGTGTACGTGTTTTTGAATTATGAACAAACATTTTGCATCAAAAATCAAATTAAGAAAGCGCGTGACATCTTGATTAAAAAAAGTGTTGCTCGCCAAAAATAATGTATTTACGATATCAGGTAAGTACGAATTGCTGTCAAAACGTCCCCTGGTCAAAACGTCCCCAAATTGGTCAAAACGTCCCCCTTTTTTGGTCAAAACAAAAACTATTAATTTTTTAGTCAAAACGTCCCTTAGTCAAAACGTCCGCCATTATTTCTAAATGCTTCCGGAATAACTCGAATTTCGTACTCATATATTATTTTTATTGTTATTACTCATCATATAAAAGTTGTATTCATTTTTTTAAAGTTTTTCTTGTTAGTTTGGATCAAGGTGCCAATTTTAACGCTTGATGTAAAGTTCAAGATTGCCATGTGTCCCTTTAACTGCAAATTTACTTTTCGTTATATATATGTTATTTTTGTACAGTGTGATGGGTTGATACCCTGACCCCTCACATCTATGACATGGAGAATAAATGGGTTACCATAATATGGTGAAAAAGAAAGGATTTTTTAGTTATATTATTTACAAGTTTTCTTTATAATATTTATGTGAATTGCTGGTGTTACTAGGATTAAATTAATTATGCACGGATAAAGAATATATTGAAAGATGGACAAATTTAACATAAAAGTAGTTTTCATCATAATATTTTGTAGATTTCAATAATGAATGACCATGAATGAGATACAAATTGTCACATAACTTACAATCCTTGAGATTCTATTTTTCACATAACTCACATCTATTTATCACATTATAACTATTTCAAATTGACCTAATGCATTTTTCTATCGTTTTGATAATTTTCTGTCCGCCCTCATTTGCATAGTTATTTCAGTAGAGGATTATCCAAAATATAAAATTATTTCACTCCCTCTCTGTAAGTTACGTGATAAAATTTGATACAGAGCGACATCGAGACAATTTACTTAATCATTGATGTAAAGAAGTCAAATAAAACTTTTAACAAATTATTTATTAAATTGTAGCAAATATAAAGAATCTGATTTTGAATTAAAATTTTCTGTCTGAAATTTAATATGGAAGTGTAAACAATGCCAAATCACATTTTATTAAACAGTCGGATTTTATTCCATTTGTCAGGCATGACTTAATGATTACTAAAATTTTGAAAGTATTTAATCTAGTCTTTGTACTAATATTGATGCGTTTAGCGTCTCCGTGGCCAAATGGTTAACGACGTTGCGTTGTAAACCTTCGCCTCTCACAGCTACAGGTTCGAATCCCACTGGGAGCTCGACTTGTGAGGAAGTGTACGGTTCTACCCAGGAAAAGTGGGTGGTCTGCATCCAACACAAAAAAATCAACCGTCATATATAACCTTACATGTGTTGAACATGACGTAAAACCCCATACAAACAAAAGTTTTATATTACAGCCATATAAAATCAAGTCTAGTAATCGACGTCATCAGCAGGTGCACGAGATGATCCGTCATCAGCAGGTGCACGAGATGATCATCCGTAACGAAGATTTGTCTCGACTCGGTAAGTAAACACACGCATTTCAGCTCTAATTCTCAGTCCATAAAGATTTGATTCTGCTCTCAACTCGCTAAGTATTAGCAGAAGTGAATATTAACCGAGTCTTTTTACCATTGATTGCATTAAAAGACCTTCAAAATTGTAATATAAATACCATAATTCTAATCAAGTTATTTTATCAGTGTAAAAATAGCAATTAACAAACTGGCATAGGCCTACAGTAAAGCTGTGATTGAGTGTTACTAACTTACTACACTATACTAAACTATGTGGGTGGGGTGCATGTTCATGAACGTACCGTGTTTGGGAACACCTTTCTTGCTCCGTTTTCGGTAGGGAAGATCGACGGCAGTGTGTGCAGAATCGTAGGGCCTCGAAATTCAACAAAATGTTCACTACAAAGCAATTTATGTTCATTCCACTTGAAAGTCCTCATCACAGTTCGACACCGTTGGATCCACACACGTTTCAGTTTTTTATTTTGCGGAAATCTGTGAAGAGAAACGGTTCTGCCGTCCACTACTTTGCCTCGATGAACTCCTTTACATATACAGCAGTACTTCAACGATCTTTTCTTCTGTTTAACCGCTAACATTGTCACCAAATCGTAATCGTACTTGAGAATAACTGATAACTGTTGATAAATTGATAAAGAAGTCCCCGGAAGTGAGGGAAACGTTTGGCGCATGCGCAGAAGTGTTACGGGAAGATAATTTTCAAGGGAGTTAACCTAGTTTCTGGAAAGGGCTATACTTTAGGCACAATTATATCTTTACGGACTGAGAAATAGAGCTGAAATGCGTGTGTTTACTTACCGAGTCGAGACAAATTTTCGTTACAGATGATCATCTCGTGAACCTGCTATGACGTCGATACCTGGGCTTGAAATACATATTGCAAAAAAAAATTAGTTTGAAGTGTTTAGCACTTTTGGTCTCCATGATGTTAACACGTGTCAATCATTCATGCATGTGGGGAAACAATGCCACATCTAAAATTGCAAAGCATATAACAAATAAATACTATTTCAGAAGAAATTTTTGTTTCTGTTCCTGTCAAAGGGTGAAACAAAATTTTATAAGGTTATCCAAGGCCGATTTATATGCGCTCTGTGTGCCCTCTTTTGCTCTCTATTTTTCTGTCTTTCATGACAACTTTTCCTGACATCCTTTTTTTCTTTTTAAAAAAAGTTGACACATTTATTTGAACATTCATGGAGGCAAATAAGTCCTAAACATTAAATCCTTTGTCGGCCATAATTGAATCACCTGGATCGCACATCTGAAATAAATTGCTGCATTCCACAATCTGTCGGGTCACTTTTGAGCCACCATACAGTGGAGAAATATAAGACACGAGGCCGCCAGGTGTAGCGCCAATGAGTGTTTTCACCGTATTTCTATTTTTATACGTGGAAAATGTGGATTGCTGAGCTGTTGGCGCCTTCGGTTTTTTTATTAGACATTCAGTTCAGTTCTATAACAACACGAGAAGTTGGAAATTTTGATTTAAAATCTGAAGGTGCAAAATATCGCACAAGATTGCGTGAAGGCCAAATATCAATTTCTCTCCACTGTTTTGACATAAATATATAATCCATGTAAACACTATGTTTTTCACACTGCTTTCTGATATATTCAGTCTAACATACAGTGGTCTTAAAACTGCCCAAAACTGAGGAACACTTTTACTGCTAGATCACAGCCTGAAGACTATTATAATTGACCTGTTAATGTGGGTTTAGTAATTGATATCAATAAAACTGACCAGGCCTACCTATTACGTGTTCTTGATGAAGCCTGTATAACAACTGTATACAAGGTCTGTGGTTATAACGACCTGTTTCAACTACAATGAAAACAAAGTATATTTTTTCTTTTACGAAAATAAAAAGATGAGATAATTGTTGAAAGAAAAAAGGTGAATATTAAAGCAAGAGTACACACTACCTTACTTTAATCATTATAAATTAGCCTAATTTTTCCATCTTTGACATTTGGTGGAAATATATTTTCTTGATTTTGTAAACAAATAACACTCAACCTTTCATTATTGTATTAATGTAATATGTAGAAAACAAAACTGATATATATATAGCACAACTCACTGTTATACCTGTCGTTTTTTTATTTTAAGGGACACATTGATTGTTTATTTTTAAGCATTTCAATTAGCACCTCGATTTATTATACCTGTATCATGATGACTTAAAACTTCCCGCATTATAATAAAATATAAAATTGAGATTTTGATTGTCTTCGTTATTCTACTTTTTAAAAAGTAAATAAAATATAATTATATTATTGGCACAATATAATATATAGTTATTTGAACCATTCTAATAATGATTACAAAAATGCAAGTTATATAGAAAAACTAACGGAATTTAATAACCGGACTGATATGTAATCCATGTATTTGCCTATAGAATGAATGAATATTGTTTAACGACTCAACACAGTATTATAGGGTATTTAGAGGCGCCCCAGAGAGAGGGAAAGGATATATAGGAATCCAGGAACCTGCGCCCTACTCTTACTAATGAATGGTTCTTTAACGTGCTTGGTGGATAGATTCCAAGCGGTATGTCTTGTTTATGATCCCCCCTCCACACATTCAAACACACACACACCTCACCCCCACCATCCCCATGGACGAAGCTAATACAACGTTTCTTGCCCACGGACACACTAACAAAACTCAGTTGCACCGGTGGGGTTTGAACCCAGTTTCTCTAGATTTCAAGTTCACGCCAGTCCTGTTTGCCTATATAGAAACTGTATAAACGTTTTGCTATACTGTACTGGTTGGTTACAATTTATTGAAATTTCAGTTATGTTTATGAATCACTAGTACATAACATGTGATTACAGATGGGGGGGGGGGGGGGGGGGGTGCGCAACTTTAAAAAGAAAAAGAAGATTTTTTAGGTGAGCTCGTGGGAAGTGCCGGCAGCGTCCCCGCCTGAATCCGCCCATGGTTAAAGTCTTGACTTTGTATAGGATAGTGGCTTTAAAGAGAAAACTTCACCATTAAGAAATCCAAAGGGAGGGAGCGTAGCGACCGACCGCGGTTTCTTAGTGGTGAAGATTTCTCTTATAGACTCTGTCCGGCTTAGTGTTTTCGATAGGTTTTATCGATAATCTCTATATAGGTCACACTCTAAACCATGAAGAGCGCTGGTAGTAAAATCTTCATGAATAAATGGTGCAAGTATTTGAATTTCTGAGCCATCTCGTTGGTTTAAAAAGTAGAGTAAACACTAAAGAGCTATACAACCCTACCTCGCATAGGTTCTCTCCCTAGCGATGGCATGTCTGATGGAAAACTTCATCTCATTTGCATCTGATGTTGCTATCCCAATATAACCTAACAATAATGTGTTAACGGGATGTAAACCCCACGTTTCAATTCATTTCCCTTCAATTTTGACATGTTCCATTTGAGGGTCCAACATTGGGACCACTACCACTTTTACATCATACATGACTATAAATAATAAATTAATCGAGTTTCAACACAACACTGATGTATCTTCTTTTGTATATAATATAGTTACAACAGTGCTGTGTTGAACCCTCAATCAATGTTTCAACGAAGAAGTTTAAATACTTTACTGCATGTTACTACTGGTTTTGGTTCCTCATCTCATGTGAAATTATATGAAATTTAAAATGAAAATAAATAAAATGTGAAACGAAAATCATGAAGCCCCGTCATATGTAAACTCTAAATAAAACTACGTAAGCCTGGTAAATTTTCAGTCTCAATATGCAACTCACAGATGGTCAGCCAAAATCCCCAGAATATTTTATGGCTATCAATTACTCCTGCTGGTAAAGCTAGTGCTAATATCTAACCCATGCTGTGCTCACGCAGTGCACTGGCCAGCAAAAATGAGCAGCTTTTGGACCACTATATGTTAGACTGTATTAAACATATGTGAAAGTTCAAAATGTGGTCGATTTCTTATAAGTGTTATCAATGTCAAAAAGAACTGATTTATAACAGACGTACTTTCAACCTTGTGTTACAGATAATTTAAGCAATAAGCTGCAGGTCCAAGTGTGTTTAAAACAAATGTTAATTTTAAGTAATTTTCAAGTCCGGTATAAAAATGAGTGCATTTGTCGTCATCTTTAAAGTTTTCGATATCAAAAAGGGACTTAGTATCGGTCGGTTTAGTATCAGTCTGCGTTCCAGATTCTCTGCTACATTTGAGAGGTGTAGCGAAATAGTGAATATTAGGAGGGCCCGTCTCGACTTCAACTTCATTACATTCCAATGGTTCTAAAATGCCAACCTCTAGCTCATTTAGAACTGTTTCTTCAGGTTTTCTTTTTCTGCTTTCTCTGTCCTGTGTCCTAAACCCACGAGACTTTTGTGATGGGGTCATGGGTCTTGTCCATTGATATTGACTGGGGACAGCTGTGGACAGTAGTCTCTGTTGAATGGGATTTCTACCTGAAAATATAAATCATTTTGTTTGTTAATAACAAAACTTTATAAATTGTGACCATTATACACATACATGTAGGTCCGTCAGCTTAAACCATCAGGAGAGAAAAGAAACACCAGGTGATAGATTCCCCTAATATAATTGTTTTGAGTTCATAAAGGTTCACTGATCCCAATCTCTCCATAGTGCGCAAATAGAACAAAAATAGTGGTGAAACCGAAAGTCGGTTACCCCACCCACTACTGGACTATCAACGAATACTTCTCAACCGTATGGGTACGTTTATTTTACAAAAGTATGGCTATGAATAACACATCTAGTAACTTTAACGTTTTCTTGTGTGTGTTTTTTTTTCAAAAAGTTTGTTTGGACACTAAAACATACCATATATTGTTTGTTGCATGTAGTCATCCGGTTTGAAGTGCGCCTTACAGACGACTGACGATTTTGACGGTTTCCAATTCTTAAATCCCTCATCCATTCGGTTAATCGACAAAATCCATTTCTCCCGTCTAACTGATTCGGTTGGAAACTGATGTCCTCCTCTTAAATGGCATCCTGGCACACAACAACACGTACTAGGCATGATTTCTTTTCTTTTTTTGACGAATAATTTAAAATGATTTCTTTGTTTATCATACGATAAAGACCGAGTAACACCAAAGTAGCTGGACCTGGTTCGGTGGCGCCATCTATTCTCGGCACTATCAATCGTGAACGCTCGGCCAATCCCGTCATTCTTCGGGATCCCGCAAAGTGGTGTACGAGATATTGCGAATGGATTTACATTCAGTAGACTGGTTTACGCAAATGTCATTTCAGCAAGTGAAATGGTAACCTTTCAACATTACAAAATATCAATCGTGCAACCTCGCTCATTTCCGTAGATCATCGGAAATAATTATTTCCAATTATTTTTTGGAAAAAAAAAATAAAAAAAAAATGGTTGAGGCAGTTCCGATTGTACAAAATATGTGTTTATACCATTCAAGTTTTTCAGACGAGTTCTCTAGGAATTGAAGTTGTAAAGCATGCGTATTGCCACTAACATGAGTCACAGTCTGTTAACCAGAGGCACATTAAGAGTCTGCATACTGACGTCATTTCGAATTTTTCAAATTCATCACTGATATTCGGCAGGTGCCCTCCTGATTTTTCAGGACTTCATCCGCGGTGCAGTAATTCGGTGTGCATATAATCCTAATACATTTAGCGATTCACGAACCTTTGGGGACCCGTTTAAAAATACATAGAAATATAAAACACACATTTGAGGAAAGTTCCGTGCTTTTATCCGGCGTGTCTAGATTGGGTCCTAAAACCTGGATTTTGGTCCCTAGCTGTATATATGTAAATCACCTGACCGGACTACTTTTCCCCCCATAATTCTAAGTGCCAAACACGAGAGATGATACTAGTATCGATCGAAGGCGAGAATGAAGAGTCTGCTGCCTTCCGCAGCAGAATTAGAAAAAGTAGACTGGCCACATTACATTTAGGCTAGACTTGCAGCTACTGAACAATATTTCAAAAGTTTGTAACAGATACTGAGTTAATACTTTAATATGTTTAATGTTTTGTGTTAGGTGTTTCATCTCTTTTTTTTTAAATTAAGATATAAATATGTCCATACATGTGCCAAGAAGCATAAGAAGATGATTTAAGCTTCATTTTCATATATATTACACTAGTGAATTATGATAAATATATTATGGCCTTATTAGACATCCACTCCGCAGGTTATGTGATACATTATATTGATCGATTGGTATCTTTCAGTGGGCCATCATCAATTTCTGGCCATATATGTTTCCGCCCATACTTTTTTCTTTTATGATTTTCCGGCCGTAATCCGGGCGAAAATGTTTACGGCCATAATATTTTCCAGCCGTAATCTTTCCAGAAAAGCTATTAATTTTTCTGGCCGTAATCCTCCGGAAAAGCTATATTTAGATTTCTGCCCCATCTCATTTAAATATTACGCCCCATTTTCTGCCCCCATTCTGTCCCAATTCCGCCCAGAAATCCTTTTTTTTAAATCTGATTACCTATGTGTGTTTGGGCGGAAATGTTTTAAATTACGGGCGTAAAAAAAACAACATTCTGTTCCAGTTACGGGCAGAATATTTCGTACAGGTAGTCCTCTACAATGGTGACCCTGTGGTCAAATTTGGCCCCGCGTCAGGGGTCACAGTTTTACATAGACGGATATAGGGAAAAACTAAAAAAATCTTCTTCTCTGAATACAAGAGCTAAAGGTTTAATATTTTGTATTTATTATCAGTTTATGTTCCTCTACAAAGGTTGTTCAAATGGTAACCCTGTGGTCTAATTTGGCCCAGCCCTTGGGATCAGTTTTTCATAGACATATATCTAGGGAAAAACTTTAAAAATCTTCTTCTCTGAAACTACAATAGTCAAAGGTTTAATATTTTGTATTTACACTCAGCTTATGTTCCTCTACCAAGTTTGTTTGAATGGTGACCCTGGGATCAAAGTTGGCCCCACCTCAAGGGTCACATGATTTGTTTTAAAGTTAGCCAAACTTGAGCCAAATACATCCCTCCCACTATATATTGGTAATTGAATACACTTTATAAAAAACTAGTTTGATACAGCCATATCTGACACATAATCCTTCTACCCTCACCCCCCCCCCCCCGCCCAATCCCCCACCCACACCACCCTCTACCCCGCCATGGACACCTTATATACAGTAGAGCGATACAGGCCTTCTTGAGCCTCTTGTTTTGTTGTTGTTTTGTGTCAGAGTTGAAAAGGATGGTCCCCTCATTAATTGAGCTTACTATTTTTCAAGTTCTATGATACCAGGGACTCATATACATATGTAATATAGACGGGTCCTGATGATATCAAGGTATGCACATATTGTGTATTATGTATTTCAAGCCCAGTAATCGACGTCATAGCAGGTGCACGAGATGATCATCCGTAGCGAAGATTTGTCTCGACTCGGTAGGTAAACACGCGCATTTCAGCTCTAATTCTCAGTCCATAAAGATATAATTGTGCCTTAAGTATGCTAATCAATGGTAAAAAGACTCGGTTAATATTCACTCCTGCTAATACTTAGCGAATTGAGAGAAGAATCAAAGAAAGTTATTTTAGCGAGATGATTCTCAGAGGAGTTTTTTTTCATTTTTGTTGCTTTTATGTAATTTGTTGGGCTTTATAATGTCATGTATTGACCTTTCACACATACCGATAACAGATACGTGATATAAAACGTAGACAGTAGACTTCATTTAGATCATGGAAATATGGGTTTCAACATAGATATAGCGATTTTATGAAAATGATACTCCGCGTAGCCAAATTTTACACACATCGATATCACTTATCCTTATCATGTATTTGCACATTTTAAAATATTTATTTCTGTTTGTAGACATGGGAAAGAACAAAAAATCAAATCTCTCCTAACAGAGACCCAAGACAAAAAAGATTGGGAAACCTTTTGACAAACTTGCTGAACAAGTGAATTCATTACTAATTAGGCCAGGGGAACCCAGTCCGTTCAAACATCCGATCACGCCGAAATACACCAAAAAGTCGGTGAAGTGATCATTAAAATCACCCAGAAGCATCACATTTACACCCAGCAAATCACCACACAAGAAAAGATTTCGCAAATTGGATTTCAGAGACCATCAGCAAGGTATTTTTGTAGATTATGTTTCTTTTAATCCTGTCAATCAAAACGACTAAACCATTACCAAAACAGTACTCCTTGACATTGCATTTGTCCAATAATATACACAGGCGATTGGCTGGAATAATCAAAACAAGGGTCATGCTCATGCCGCGTGATAATGCTATTTCTTGATTGGATCGAGCTGTTATTTTAACTGAAAACTGCAACGCCCTCAAACTTCTTGCACATGCGTAGTTGGATAAATGGCTCTGGTACAAAACATGTATAGCATATTTTTCTCGTATGCGATTTATACTGCACTCTCGGACCTGCGGCCCTCGAGAAGCAGTATAAATCGCATATACTCGCAAAATTATGCTATAAATATTACTTGTGTAAATGCACCAATGGTTTAGACTAATAGTATATTTTAACAAATCCACAGGACGTTCACCTACAGAACATCGGCGACACAGATGTACAGACCAGTCAAAAGCTATGATGTAAAGTCTGATGTTCATAACACCGAGAGCCCGAGGAAGGGTTTAGAATTGGGCGCCAAGTCCATCCATTTGGTTGTTCCGAGGTAAGTAGTTCGTTACTTTTTTTTTTTAATACATAGAGTGTAAGCAAAATAAGTGAAAATGTCCATATCGTGTAATAAGGCTGATATTCGGTTATGTCAAGTCCAAAACAAGTGTGTACGAATCTATATCGCAGACGAGAAGGGTACGCACAACCAATAAAACTAATTTTGAAAGATTTATAAAGATGAATACCTGTATGTAGTGAATTTATTTGATACTACATATAAATAACGTATATTAAGTTCACTATGAGCTGTTAACGAGGGTATATTTATCGTGTTGATTAACACAATTCATTTTGAATTTATGTTGTACATGCGCTCGATTTCATATTAATACTTTCAGGTCCCACTACTTCGACTCAGAAGAACGCAAAAAAAACAAAGGGGAGGAAACGACAGGGAACTGTATCCAGAGATCGAAATGCGCTGCAGAAAGGGACGCTTGGTGTGCGATGGGAGACGGCCAGGAGAAACGAGTCGAAAATGCTACTGACAAGGAAAATGGGGAATGATGATTAATTTGTTTGACGTTTAGCTCATTATAATGAATATATATGTACTAGATCCGTGTCTTCTTTGTTAACTTTTTGATTATATTTCCTTTCGTCAGCCACCCCGGGCCCCCACCCACACCTAAGAACTCTGAATGAACGACAACCAGCACATTTGATAAGGGCAATAACGCATGCAACACTTAGTGGATTTTAAATTATCCAACTTCTTCTGTATTTAAATATTTTATATCAACACACAAAATTGTAATCAAGTCCTTTCATTCTTTCAAACATTAGAAAACGCTACTTTATAAAGAATATGTCAAAAAAGGCCCATAATTCCTGCATAAATGGACATAAGGTGACCTATATCAAACTTGATCTGTATTTTATTATTTTATACCATCAAACAAAATTTGAAAATCGATACATTCTTTCAAAAAGTATTGACCGAAAACCAATTGACCGACATTGCCCAAAATCGATCTTACCTGTATTTTATAATTATACAGCAACACACTAAATATTAATTCAATACATGGACCCTTTCAAAAGTTATTGAACGGAAACCAATGTGTCGGACGCACGCACGCACGCACGCACGCACGGGCATGGGTAACACTTAATGCCAGAATGGCTGGGCATAAAAGTATATGCCTGGTCAGGACACGATAAATATTCCTGTATATAAGCAAACCAAACATATTTCAGAGACAAATTGTTAAACGACACATTTTGATTTGTATAATATTTCTTGAAAACGATTATTATCATTATATGTATAACTTAAATCACAGATGAATCACATATATATAAATCACATGCAAACGAGATCAACTTGAATTCAGCAAAATACATAAAAACAAGATTTAAAAGATTACCTTGCTTTACGAAGTGACGTGGTGATATTTACAGGAATTGCGCTAGTAAGGTTGTAACGTCACACATTCCAATAATTTGTATAATACTTTACAAGATTCATGTAATTTCATAGTCTCATCATTGCCAGTATTTTGGATCATCCTACGATTTTCTTGGTTTATAGATGAAGAGGTCAAGGTCACAGACGTAAAAATGATTTAACTGGACCTAAAATAAAGAAAAATGTGTCGCGTTACCCGACCGAGATTTTAGGGTGGCTCGATTATTCGCGTTTTGTGTGTGTGTTTTTTTCATTTTTCGACAAGTGCAGTAAAGTTGAGTAAACTATAGCCATTGGCTCTATTTAAGTAATTTAAGCATATACTTCAACAAACAAACACACATAACTTCTGCTCTTTTATCAATTATATGTACTTCAAATAGTCAAAAGCCAATTGTTCGGAGAGAATTATTTTTTTTCAAATACGCCAAAAACATTTTTGGGTTGCCGCATTTTTTATGGGTAGGTCGCGTTACGCAAAACAAATCAATTTTTATTTCAGACCTTGTGTTACCGAGTTTTACGAAACTTGTGTAGCCACATTACTTCGTAAAGCAAGGTCGTAAAATGGCAATGGTTTTAATGCAAATACAAAAAAAAGGTTAAAGAATGTAAGACCGGATCGGGCCTTTTTATTTTGTTTAACGGGACACAAAAGAAAGAAGAAATGTCGACACTCATGGATCTACCTATGGTCAATTAAATTATATATGAGAGCGTCTTATAAGAATGTACGAGCGATGTTCAACTTATTTATGAACATGTTCAAAATGCGGGATAAGATGGGCTTTATTTAGAAATTAAATACTAAACTACACTACAATTTCTAAATTGACAGTTACAGAAGTCATGCCATTTGTAAAATGTGACCTAGCTCTTTTAAGCATGTGCTTGTTTTAATTAAAGAGGCTCTACCTATATCTTTTTGTCCACCAATTGATATAAACTTTACTTAATTATAAAGAGGACTATGAAAAAGGTAAATGGCAATAATTTCACCCAATGTAATATGCGTTTTGCTGGGAAAAAACAGGATTGAAAAGATCGGATTTTTGAAATTGTATTCGTAATTGTTTTAGACAAGCCGATTGCGGAGATTTTCCGATCTTATTCGTTTACAATCGGAACTACCTCTTCTGATTAGCAAATAGTTCCGATTTGATTCGTTTCTATCGGAACTGCTTCGAATAGTTTGTAATCGCATTGCGCATGTCCGAGCAAATCGTAAAAACTCGTAGTTCTCCGGCAGGAATAAACGGTTGGGCAGCATTTTATTCAAGATATTGTTTTGATCATAATTAATAATTTACAGAACTGGAATACGAACTATGTTTCTTCTTAGAATACTCATAAAATAGCTTTGTATACATATAAATGCAGTAATATTGAGTATTTAATATTTTACATTAAAAATCGCGTAGATATAGGTAGTGCCTCTGTATCTTACAAGAAATGTTTATGGTCGCCATTATTATTTAAATATAACAAAAAATCATACTTTGAGGATCGGTTAAAATATGGATCCAAAATAACATATTTTTAAGTAGACAATGGAATTATCAATATTCATATATGTGAACTATGAAACACAGCTATTATTGTTCATAAAAACTATATATACAAGGTATGTTGACCTCATAAATTGGATAAAATCGACAATCGAAGTTTGTTTATTAATAAGTTGAACACCTGTCGTATAAAACATTCATTATATACGAGAACTATGGCCAAAAAAATTAACAGACAGAATCTCATCCCAGCCCGCCCTTAAATATATGTTCGCCCCAAAAACTTGAATTCTATATACTCTGAGAACGTCCTTGGAGTTCAATAAATTGTTATTTTTAAGATCAAAATAAGTCCAAAATGTATAGAAACTATTCTTTGGTTGTATTGGTATGAGAATATATCTGTTAATTTGTTGGGTCTATTATACGAGTATATATAATAAGTCCAATAACATTCTTAATAGATGTTGATAAATTCCCTTGTTTATTCACACATTCACGACTGTGAAAATATTCAAATCTTTAATAAACATAATAAAATTATAACAATTGTGGAAAATTATAGGGAAAAATTGTAATAGATGTGTATGAGTTTAAGCGGCTATAACAAGACGTTCAACTTCAGGTATGTTCATTTAGGCATGGTCAAGTAATCTAAAGAAACTTTGTCCACACGTGCTGCACCTGTACTGCTTAGTTTCTCCCTTATACCTTCTGTGTGTCTTTAAATCTCTCTGTTTTAAACGTGTTGCCACATTTAACGCAAACGAAATTCCTTTCTTCACTATGGCGGGCATATGGCAGTGTGTCCTGACTTGGAGAACAACGACACATTACATACTGTACATTCATATTTAGTTTCTTGTCTGTGTTTTGCTTCGTGATTCTTTAACCCATATTTGGTATTGAACACCTTTCCACAATACCGACACACCGCTACCGATTGGGCATCCATTTCTGAAATATGCAAAATTGATTAAAGAATATAATTATTTAAGTTACGACTGAAATCTGTGAGTTTTGAAAAATCGTTCCTACGGCAACAATGAGTAAATGCTCGCGGAGAAAATCGGTAAAGCTCTGGGTAAACGCTATGAAGATAAAATTTACTTATTTTGGTAAATGTATGTTAAGTTTATTAGTTGTGTTGATCTTTTGTTAGGAATATTAAGTCCGACCGTTTTTTTCTTGGTGGTAGTATTACAAATCCATGCAGCTATCGTGAAACATGTACTTCAAACTAATGAATTTAGCGATCAATAAGTTCAATGTGACTTTTAAGTGTACATTCAACTTTCAAATGGCCTAGTTATAACTAAGAGGGTAACAATAAACATCGCTGAGTGATGGACAATAGCCGAAACAAAGGAAAGAAAGTGTACTATTAGAGAGCGTGTACTTTTTTTCGAGAGTGTTACACGTTTATGACGTCAATTTGTTTTTCAGTCTCAGCGAAGTTGAAAAGGGAAATAGTGTAAACATTTGCATCAAATGAAATTATTTTGTGTTTCGCGTCAGAATGTTAAAATCGTATGTTCTTCGCTTTATAAATGGACATATGAATCCCCTTATAACAGTAACTGCATAATAATCAAATGCATCAGAAGGCATTAAAATCGCTCTTTAAAATGATACAAAAAATATTTTTAACAATTGAACATTTTAAGAAAATTTAACCGAGGGATGGGTCTTATAATTACTTGATATTGTGACCCAGCCGAGGGGTACTGTAAAAAACTGACGTTGAGCAGAATATAGCTTACACGTATACCGGCTTTAAATAGAGACAGCATTACAAATGTAATCGTATTCACTATATATAATTCGTATACATATACATAATAAAGGCATAAAAAACAGATGCATACAATAAAATAAAGACAAAATAACTTAAAGAGATCATGTGTAAAATTTGGCTACGTGGAGTATCATTTCGTTGCCAAACTCCGCGGAGAATCATTTTCATAAATTCGCTATATCTATGTCGAAACCCATATTTCCATGATCTAAATGACTACTGTCTACGTTTTATATCACGTATCTGTTATCGGTATGTGTGAAAGGTCAAAACATGACATTATAAAGCCCAAACTATTACATAAAAGCAACAAAAATGAAAAAACTCCGCTGAGAATCATCTCGCTAAAATAACTTTCTTTGATTCTTCTCTCAATTCGCTAAGTATTAACCGAGTCTTTTTACCATTGATTGGCATACTTTAGGCACAATTATACCTTTATGGACTGAGAATTAGAGCTGAAATGCGTGTGTTTACTTACCGAGTCGAGACAAATCTTCGCTACGGATAATCATCTCGTGCACCTGCTGATGACGTCGATTACTGGGCTTGTATCAATGACTTGGCTCTTCGCATTAAAGCTTTAGGTAACGGCATTGATATCGATAACGAAATGGTAAATGCTGATGATATTGTTTTAATTGCAGCAAATGAGAATGATCTTCAAATCATGTTAAATGAACTTAATGATTGGTGCACTATAAATAGTATGTCTGTCATACCACTAAAAGCAACATTGTTCATTTTAGACCTAATTCTATATCTAGGTCAGAATTTGCTTTTACTTGTGGAACCAATAAGATTGATACCATTGATAAATATGTATATCTTGGAATCGTTTTAACCGAACATCTAGACTATAGTGTTACTGCAAAGGTAGTCGCTCAGAGCGCGAGTCGTGCTTTGGGTTTGCTAATTGTTTAGGTGGTATGCCATAGGATGCATATTCTAAATTATATGACTCGTAAATTTGGTCCGTTATTTCTTATGGCGCTGCTATATGGGGTTGCAAATCTTATTCTGCATTATTGCTGTACAAACTAGAGCAATGCGTTTTTACCTGGGCACGGGGAAATATACTCCAACGGCTGCTGTCTCTGGTGATATGCGTATTTGTTGGAAACCTGCTTTCATTAAACAGTGGAAATATATTTGCTACCTCTGGTATCGCAATATCAATTCGAACAACTTTAGATTGAATAAGCGTATTTTTATTTGGGCCTGTAATAAGGCTAACACATATTGTAAAAACTGGTTTTACTATGTTAAACCGAGTTTTAAAAACATCGATCCAAGTTTTAAAAACATCGATCCAATTTAAAGGTTGTTTTCATTAATTCTGTTGTTGATTGTTTGATGAACAAACACATTGAAGAATGGAAACTTAGAATAACTCGAATGACAGGTCCAAGTGGTAATGGTGGCAACAAGTTAAGAACGTATAAGCTGTTTAAATCAGAGTATTGTGTAGAAACGTATTGACAGCTTATATTACCTTCATGTCATCGATCATCTTTTTCGAAATTAAAGATGTGGCGTTGCACCTTTAAGGCTAGAGACGGATGTATCGGGACTAGCGGCGACCGTCGTGTTCACTTTGTAAGGCAGATGTAGAAGGCGAAATGCATGTGTTCCTTACGTGCAATATGTATAATGAACATAGAGAAACATTTTTTAAAAACCTCTTACAGTCTTTGTTGATTATTTTTTGATAGATTTAGTGATTTAGACAAGATGAAGTTTTTATTTTCCAATCAGGAAATGAAAAGAGTATGCGCCAAAACCTGTTTTAATATTTTACAAGTCTAGAAATTATTTTTTATATAAATAATACTGTTTTAACTGAGTGTATATTTAATTTGAATGTGACAGTTCATGTCTGGTCTAACCTGACGTGATAAATGCTTTTTCTTGCGTTTATAAGGTGGACTAAATTGTCACCAGGTGCTTATTTACAAAATTCATAGCCTGTCCATGCAGACACTTTCAATGGCGTTTTAAACTAACATGGTTATGATTCACATGCGGGCGATTAACAATGACTGTTCAGCTTTTAGCATATTATATATAATGTTTGTATAGGCTGAAACATTATATGTTGTGATAGTAATAAAACCTTCGTGATTGGTTCTTTTTGGTTATTGTTTCAGCTATTTGTGAGTCTGATGACACGGCTGGTGCAATAGTCCAGAACCAATCACTTAAGTGCAATTTGTCATATTATGTTATAGTTGTAATGAAATTTATTTTCATATAGTCTCTTATAATTCTTTTAGAATGGCATAGTTAAAATCATATGTAATGTTTTATTGTATATAACACTGTACTATGACGAGACTTTAATAAACTTTAAAACCCTACATTAAAGGTTTTGTCTACTGGTGCTTTAGCTGTTTGGTTCAGTATATAAAGGAATTCGCAAGACATTATGACTTTAGGCGGTTCCTTACTTGCATTTGGGCAGTGAAGAAGTATATCAATGCCAAGTTTGTAATGGTTTCTTCTTCTTCTTTTTTTTAAATGGAATATCCCAACAGAGTTCTACAAGAACAGAGATCAACTGTTTTAAGTGTGTATGTGTCAGCTATAGATGGTGTGCTACATACAAATGGCGGGGGAACATTACGTGGTCCGAGTATTAACTTGCATACCCCCATCCAACCCATTCTCCAAGAAGCGAAAACGAGGTTGGCTGGGGTATGAAATAAAACCTTAATTTCGGCTTTAACAATTTCCATATTTTGTAAAATTAAAACATTTCATAGGTAATATTAAACAGGTTATCACATGTTTTGAGTAAAAAATCTTTTTAAACATGTTTTATTGTCAAAATATCCGTTATAAAATCCTGTCAATAAAATATTTCCCATTGCTTAATGGAATTAAGGCGGGACCACGTAATGCCTATCCAAACACAAAACAGCATGTAGTTTGGCAATATGTACATGTTACCGATATCAGGTATCATACACACTCTTAAAATATATATAATTATAACTGAGTTAATATTTTATGTAATAAATGACTTCATGACAAAGTTTATTTCAACAAACAAAAGCACCTGGGTATGTTTATGATATTCGAGCGCGCTGTCCCCAGTTTGCTTTTGTTTCTCATCACCATTCCCAACGTCATCCCGATACACACTGGCCATAGCCATTTTGTCCAAATATGGCTTGAGAAAGGAATCAAATTAGAACTGGGACTATCACGTTAACGTAAGTTACGGATGGCGGGAGGTGTACAGTACTCAGGGTTATACCCAGGAAAAGTGGGTGGTTTGCGTCCACCACAAAAATCGACACATCGACCGTCATAATTATTTAACTTTAAATGTGTCGAAAATGAGGTAAAACACCATACAAACAAACAAGCAAACAAACAAACAAACAAAAACAAACAAACAAACAAACGTTAACGTAAAGTTCCCTGCGTGAAGGTCATTAGATTATTGCGGTAAACAACGAAGCAGTTTTTAAACTAAAGCAGATATCTCGAAGCAGGGAGTAAGTATACAGGGAAGAGAAACGGGTTCATAAACGCTCTAGTTTATCGATTTATGTTGTCGCGCTAGAACGCCGCCATTTACTATGTTATCGATCGTAAGCGCGTTACATTTGAAAAGTTAAAATTTCAGCCAACATCTCAAATTAGGCAGTTTTTACAGCCTCTTTTTTACGGCTCTCTGTTATAATCAACATCACAAAATTACCTTCTTGACAAAGATAAATATGTTTACAATTCACTTTTTTGTTATTATTAATGCCTAATATAACCCATACTTCGTATCTCGTTTGCAATAGCTCCACATCATTTTTAATTAAAAATTTCAGCTGATATATCAAAAGGCAAATTTTCTTCATGTATATTTACTCCCTGTTCGAAGCAATGATATTTCTACAAACTCGAGTCATTTTGTCACAAACTGTGACTTTTTTCCGTTGAATTACTAGTACTCGGAAACAGACCACCCTCGTCAAGTTGTACACATGTTTACAAAAATGGTACGGTTCTGTGTTAAATGCATATAACGAAACACTTACCTGGTTCTCGAAAAAACCTACACAAAGGCCATTTTATACCTCTTTTTGTATGATGTTACTATGATCTACGTTTACTCTTCCATTTCACGGATATTATAACGTTACCAACGTTACCAAAAGCTGTTACCGAACTGTGATATTACAACAGTGAATGATTAGTTTACTGTCTACGTGATTTGTGTATGTCATTAGAACGTCCATGTTTGATTTACATATTCCACGAAACATGTGAAGATATACGACATTTTTAATTAAATTCTCAGAATGCATCCGTGGCCGGTATGGTAAAGACGTTGAGTTCAAAAACGTCTCGCCTCTCACCGCTGTGAGTTCGATTCACATCGCACTGGGAGCTTGCAAAGGTGGTGAAATACTAATACGTCTGGGTGCGTCTCCTCCACATAGACATTTTTCCAATCAATTTGTAAATAAAGCATTTTTATTTTTTTATCTTATAAATTATTGTTTTGGGATTGTATTTTAACTGCGTCTGATTTATAATTTGATGGGGAAAAATACAGCCTCAGTGTTAATTGCATGGGATGAGACATGACACGCCGCTGTTATGGTTGTATTGAGACTATAGTCATTGCTAATATAGGTAAATTTAATGTGCAGTATTATTTGGGTAACAACCTTTGTGAACTATATATATAGAGAGAAGAGAAACAGACATTCCGAAAGAAGCTCAGTAATCATATTACAAAATGTATATATTTCTGCATATTTATGTATTTTCAAATTGACTCCTGTCGCAAGATGACCCTAGTGGTTGGGACTTACTCAGGAAAGAATCAATGTCGGTGTTATATACAGTTATCAAGAAAAACAAGCGAATACGCAGAAATATGAAAAAGACTGTTCATATAAGACATTCGTAATATTATCACAAATACTGAATATGTCGACTGTTTATATATGACACGAACGTGTTGTTGAAGTTACAACAATGTTGATGATCAGAAACGTTACAAAGAATGATGATCTAACGCGATGTATTTGAGGCATGAGAGCGACTCCAATGATCGTTGATTGTCATCAAAATCCTTCTGCAGGGGTTGATGACGCGATGAACAGCCTCCAACGAGGTTGTGTGTTGAAGTTCCTCCACTGAGGTCTGATGACGGGCCCACCACGTGTCCCGTTTTTGTTTTTGCTCCTATTAGAACCTGACCATGTTGTCCAGGTAGGGGACCGTCTCCACCCGCTCATTACGTAACGCGATGAATCACCTAGAGGGCCTACACACCCAAAAGGCTTAGCTCCACTCCGGGAGGCTTAGGCTGTAATGATACTTTTAGACTCGGTTCATTAACACAACAATCTTATACAATCATCGTTACACAAACAAATCATTATCTAGTAAATATATGTGAACCACTCGCTAAATAGGGGGTCCCAAAGGGGGGTGTGTTCACGTGATCACGTAAAATAAAAACAAGGATCACGTCTTAACGTGAAAATAGCAAAACTTTCACATTTCACGTTAAATGTGGATGAGCAGACGTGAAGCGCTATAGGCTCGAGCTTCTCTAGTACAATGTGTGGGTTGCAACAACAACAAAAAAAAACCAAAAAAAACCCACACACAATCACGATTCCCCGTGCCAGATGTTCGCGCAAGTACGAAAGTTCAGCTCTCGGGGGAGGCTCGGTGGAGGAGGAACTGAACTGAACTGGGGTTTTAAGGCGCACCAACACATGAAAAGGTTATATGGCGCCTAAAAGGCATGAACATGCCAGGCTCATCTTCCATGAACATCGAGATAAAATATGGCAAATGGGCCTAGAACCTTCTCACCCTGAACTGCAGAGTTGTTGCAAATTCTATCGTAGAAACTCCATTTACGCTGGAGCCACGTTATTGTTTTTCTGCCACTGCTCTTTTGATGCGAGCGAGATAGCACCTGAAACAATGCAGGGATCATGATGAAGACCTTTAATGAACATGAACAAAAAATGATAACATGAACATGAATTTGGGGGGATTCTACCCCTCTGGCTACCCCTCCAAAGGGATCTGCAGTGGCCGTATTCTTTGCCCCGTGACCAAACGGGGCCCCCGGCAACCACACGGGGCTGGTGGAGGAGGAGGGACACTAAAAGGACTGAAAAGGACTAAAAAAATCACGTTTCACGTCACCATATCACGCGATCACGTTTTACCAAGACCAAAATCACGGATCACGCTGATATAATTTTCACGCAATCACGCAAAAATATTGTTTGTTTCACGTGTCACGTTTTTAAAAACACCCCGATCACGTTTTCACGCAAAACCCCTTTGGGACCCCCTAAATATGATGTGTAGCAATGTATATATATGTATTCTACAACGCCATTTATATGCATCGGCATATATACAGGTATATTATGTCACCGTTAACCAGTGCACCTAATAAATAACGTTATCAGTTTAATCTAAACAACATCTCAGAAACTGCCAGATTGTTTATTATCGGGGAGCATATAGTCGCCGCTTTTTCCGTCCGTCCGTGTGTGCGTCCGTGCGTCACACTTTTTGTCCGGAGCATTACTCAAAAAGTATGCTTGATTAAAGATTAGGACACTGGGGCGGGTCCAAATTTGTCCTCAGGGTCACCATTAGAACAAACTAGTTAGAGTACCATAAGACGATGTTACATGCAAAATATCACAGCTCTATAACTTGTATCTTTGCAGAAGATATTTTAAGATTTGTTAAATGAAACTGATAAGCCCCATTGCGGGAGCATTTATGACCTCAGGTTCACCATTCGAACAAACATATAATGATGCTTAACATAAACTTGGGGTCGTCCATGGTCAAGTGGTCTCAGACTTGAAATCACATGTCCCTCACCACTATGGGTTCGATTCCGCATGGGGCCAGGACTGTTTAGTATGTGAGTATCAAGCTATCCAGCTTGCTTGCGGAACGTGGGTGGTTCTACTCAGGTGCGCGCCCGTGTACGAAAAAAATTCCCGGGTTTGCACCTGGGGTCTTCCTCCACCAATTAAAAGCTGAAATGTCGCCAAATGACCTTAGCTTTTGGTGCAATTATAAAATCCAGTTTAATGAATTCATATAAGATTTGCTTGAATTCAGACAAGCGGTTTCTGAGAAAAAGTCGTCGGAAGCAAAAGATAACGACGACGACGGACAGACAACGGACGGACGACGGGCGAAGAGTGATTCCAAAACATCACATTGAGCCTTCGGCTCAGGTGATCAAAAACACTGACAACACCCCCCCCCCCCCCCCCCCCCCCCCCCCCCCCCCAAATACAATAGGCTCGAAATGTGTCTTTTTAACAAATAAATGTGATTTCATTTTATGTTCTTATACATGTGATGTTTCTGACTACGTGCACACACAATTGTCTACATTGAAAGCTTAGGTGGAAATAAATGGATGATTTTATAATTTGATTATGATCAGAATTATCGAAAGATGTTTACTAAAACGGGGCCATACCGCTTTTATTTGACCCACTTTCGTTACTGGTGCATTGGACAAAGGTCATCTGGTGAACGATTCATGGATGCTAGTAATATTGTAATGTTTAATTCAGCAATAATAAAATAGTATTAAAGTATGTAGGGCCGCTCGGCCCTCTTGTTGGTTGACTGCGTTCTGTAAATAACAGCTTTTAATGTTTTACGTTTATACAAAGGTGTGTAAAAACTGCCTCGCCGCTGAAAAGCTTAAATCATAACTAATTAATTGAATTTCTAAAATCATAAATAATTAATTGAATTTCTAAAGTCATAACCATGGATATAAATACCGTGTAAGTAGATCTATGTCATAACTAATTAATTGTATTTATCAAAATAAAATTCATTTTACTTCGGGGGCACAAAGTAATCGCACTGTCCGTCTGTCCGTCCGTCCGTCCGTCATTCCGCAGTTTTGTGTCCGGACTGTACCTTCGAAACCCCTGCATGAATTTTAAATTAACTTGGCACAAGTGATCACCATAACAAGACGATGTGTCGCGCGCAAAACCCAGGTCCGTACCTCAAAGGTCAAGGTCACATTTGAAGTTCATAGGCCAAAAACAGGTACGCAATTTCGTGTCCGGACCGTAACGTCACAACCCCTAGAGGGATTTTTAAATAACTTGGCACACGTGATCACCATAACATGACAATGTGTCACGCGCAAAACCCAGGTCCGTACCTCAAAGGTCAAGGTCACATTTGAAGTTCATAGGCCAAAAACAGGTACGCAATTTCGTGTCCGGACCGTAACGACCGTCACAACCCATGCATGAGTTTTTTAATAACTTGGCACAAGGGATCACCATAACAAGCAAGACGATGTGTCGCGCCCAAAATCCAGGTATTCAAGATCAAGGTCAAACTTGGAGGTCAAAAGTCAACTTGTGTCCGGTCAATAACTCTGGCATTCATGGACGGATTTTCAAATAACTTGGCACAAGTGCTCCCACAACAAGACGATGTGTCGCACACAAAATCCAGATCTGTGGTCCCAAGGTCAAGCTCACACTTAGAGGTCAAAGGTCAAATCGTGTCCGGTCAATAACTTGTGCATGCCTGGACGGATTTTCAAATAACTTGGCGCAAGTGCTCACCACAACCAAACGACGTGTCGCGCACAAAATCCAGGTCCGTGGCTCCAAGGTCAAGGTCATACTTAGAGGTCAAAGGTGACTTCGAGGGGCATTTGTCATTTACATTGATATTTCTTGTTTTGCTTTTAATATAGTTTACTGCGTGTGTGCTTTTACTGCACAGAGTTTAAGGACTATTGCTCGGCCATCTTTTAAAGTAGCTATCCCGCCAACAACAGACACATTTAAAGCATATGTACAAAATGAACAAGAGGTCCAAATGGCACTCTGTCGCTCAACTGAGATTTTTTGCATGGAGGAAAACGTATATAACAAGTGCAATTGATTAATTGAAAACTTTGGACGACATAAGGAAAAGTTGCAAAACTTGGTTCTGTGTATTTACAGAGAATGTTTGTATGGAAATGGACAGATAGGAGACCCCGCGGCGCAGCCATTTTTTACCTAGGAACTTCATTTGTACAGCTTTTATGGTATACGAGTTGGCGATCATATATAAACAAAAACTGTCGAAATCTATTCAGTGGTTAATAAAAAGAAGATTGTTTTAAGGTTCTGATCATATATGGTAATGGCGGCCATCTTGGATAATGCTTTGATCTAATTTGTTTAATTTTGAAAAACATTGACCTCAGAATCATCCGTGTGAAATTTGGTAAAAATTGGCCGTGCAGTTTCTGAGATGTTGTTAACCCTCCCCTCACCCACCCTTCAACGGCGGCCATCATGGATTTGACATAGCCCGACTTTTAACAAATTTTAAAAGCATTGACCTAAGGCTTATGCATCTGAAGTTTAGTCAAAAGTGACCAAGCAGTTTTGGAGAATAACATTTTTAAAACGATTTTATATATATAATTATATGTAAAACTGTGACTCCCGGGGCGGGTCAAGATTTGATCCCAGAGAAGAAGATTTTTTTTTAATTCTCTATATAAGTATGTGAAACATGTAAAATCTCCATATACAAACTTTAGAACCCCGGGGCACATTTGTGTAATTAGTGTAGTCTTCGTGTCTTCAGTTGTTTCTGCAGGCATAGCGGGGTGTCTTCAGAAAACTCCTTAAAAATTGGAGATGAAGTCGTACTGTCTTTATAAAATGGGCGATTCGTGCCTCTATAGATATAAAAATCGAACAAGAAAAGCAGCATTCAAGGACGACAGTCTACCTTCAAACACACACAGAAACAAAGAACAAAGTTAAAGATGAATAAAATGCCAAATAGTACATCTCACTGTCAACCCAATAAAACGGGACAGTGTAAATAAAGAAATCCCCGCCATGAACTATTCTTTAACCAACAAGGCAGCATTAATAGGCAATATATGGCAGAAGCAAAAGCAACAAGAGAATAAACCATTGAGGGCACGGCAGACAAACGTCAAACGTCACCGTCCTTTTGTACGGTGTACTGTTAGGGCCATGTTATCATCGCATCTTACCATCGACCATCGACCTAGGTCGATGCTCGATGGTAAGATGCGATGGTCGATGGTAAGATGCGATGGTAAGATGCGATGGTCGATGGTAAGAAGCGAGGGTAAGATGCGATGGTCGATGGTAAGATGCGATGGTCGATGGTAAGATGCGATGGACCATCGACCATCGCATCTTACCATCGACCATCGCACCATCGACCATCGCATCGTACCATCGCATCTTACCATCGACCTAGACATTTTTCTACGGTAATCGTGAGATCTTGATCAGCATGAGAATTGATAAGTCGATGGTAGATAGTGGATGGTAAGATGCGATGGTCGATGGTAAGATGCGATGGTAAGATGTGATGGTCGATGGTCGATGGTAAGATGCGATGGTCGATGGTAAGATGCGATGGTAAGATGCGATGGTCGATGGTAAGATGCGATGGACCATCGACCATCGCATCTTACCATCGACCATCGCACCATCGACCATCGCATCTTACCATCGCATCTTACCATCGACCATCGCATCTTACCATCGACCTAGACGTTTTTCTACGGTAATCGTGAGATCTTGTTCAGCATGAGAATTGATAAGTCGATGGTCGATAGTCGATGGTAAGATGCGATGGTCGACGGTAAGATGCGATGGTAAGATGCGATGGTCGATGGTCGATGGTAAGATGCGATGGTCGATGGTAAGATGATGGTCCATCGCATCTTACCATCGACCATCGCATCTTACCATCGACCATCGACTTAGGTAGATGGTCGATGGTAAGATGCGATGGTAACATGGCCCTAACAGTATACCGTACTTTTGGGCTTTCGGTATACGTCATCATAGGGTCCAAAGCCTGTCCGGTCATCGCACAATTAAAGAGGAAAGTACGGTGTACTGTTAGGGCCATGTTACCATCGCATCTTACCATCGACCATCGACCTAGGTCGGTCAGTGGCAAAAAAGGCCGTTGAGAGTTTAAACCGGGTTCTAGGGTGCACCAAACCTCACTGTCAACCCAATAAAACGGGACAGTGTAAATAAAGAAATCCCCGCCATGAACTAATGTCTAACCAACAAGGCAGCATTAATAGGCAATATAAGTAAAACACAAAGATGCACGTGTATATATAAATACAAAAAAACAATAGCCTAGCAAGCAACAAATAAGGCTAGAGCTTGTACTCGAGTTGAGGACTTCAGTATTCGTAATCTTTGTATAACTAAAAGTCTACTTCACGATCAGGGCTACCGTTACCATAAACTTCGTAAAACCTTTGCAAAATTGTATTATCGTAACCCTGATCTTCGTTCCAAATATAAAAGTAATTTAAGAACTCTTCTGCGACAAGGACTGTCACAACCTGACTTCTGTGGTGACTTGATTTACAAACTTCGTAAGATCCTTGGTCATGATCACTTTCATACTATCTTTGTTAAACTTGTTAAAAGGTTTATCCAAAAGAGGTTATGACCCTATCATTTTGCAACGCACTGTATGCCTGGTGGTGGACCCAGTTCACCACTATGCTTTTCTCTTTAATTGTGCGATGACCGGAAGGCTGTGGACCCTATGATGACGTCTACGGACGGTGACGTTTGATGTTTGTCTGCAATCGTGTCGTGCCCTCAATGGTTTGTTCTCTTGTTGCTCTGGCTTCTGCCAAGTCACTGAGTACCTTCTTTGTGGCTTTCTAGGCCATTGTTTTTTGTATTTATATATATACACGAGCAACTTTGTGTTTTACTGATATTGCCTATTATAATGCTGCCTTGTTGGTTAGAGAATAGTTCATGGTGGGGATTTCTTTATTTACACTGTCCCGTATTACTGGGATGAAGTAGGGTAAGTGCGAGGTTTGGTGCACTTTAGACCCAGTGGCCTTTTTTGCCACTTACCATTCCAAGGCGGTAGCCCTTTTGTGTTTGTGACGTCATATACCTTTATTCCTTACTAACATTGCCTCAGAAGGACAGCGTTTGTTAAACGATCTAGGTTTTAACTATTTATGGAATAATGCTAATATAACGAATCTTCAACTATCGAAAATTATGGAGCGACTAAATGACCAGTATTATCAGCAATGGTATTCGACATAGCTACATCACCAAAGCTAAAAACCTACAAGAAAATTAAAAATAATATTGGAGTTAAAAAGTACCTGAACTGTGTTGCAAACGAAAGGCATCGTATTTCTTTGACAAGACTAAGGTGTTCTGCCCATAAATTAGCTATAGAAGAAGGTAGATTTAAAAATGTAGAGAGATCTGAACGTAAATGTGTATTCTGTCAAATGAATGTAATCGAAGATGAATATCATTTTGTTTTAGTTTGTCCATGTTTTCGCGATATTAGAATTGAGTGTCTTCCTAAATACTATTGTCACTGGCCAAATTTACAAAAATTTAAATTGTTACTTACTTCTAGCCAGTCTAGTGTATTAAGTAAATTGGCAAAATATGTATATTTAGCGAATTTGAGACGTGAGAGTATAATAGATAAATTAACGTGAATTATCGAGATTAACGTAATATGTATTATGATTGTAAACCATTATTCAAGTATCTGTCTGAAACACATAGTTTTTGCCTACTGGCCTTAGACTTATTTTCCGAAGAATTGCTATTGTGTGAAACCGCTAGTGCGAGGACTGATAGCACGAGTTGTAAATAAGCTTGACCGAAATGTATCCACTGTACAAACAAATTATATGTATAGAGTTGTTTTGTTTTCTTTCTCTCTTTCTTTTTCTGATGATTTTCCCCTCTGTATTAGTTATGCTATATACTATTCGAAATTGTTTGTTTAAAATACTAGGTGTAAGTGCTCTTTTGTAGCTTTACTCCATGATAGTATTATACATGCTCTTCTCAATGTAATGTAACCGCCTCATTGAAATAGGCGATGAACATTGTATGATGTTTATGCTGAATAAAATAATTGAATTGAATTGAATTGAATTGCCATTCATGTTTGTGTTTTTCCGTGTTTTTGGGTTTACTGTGTTCTGTGAAAGCTGCATTTTCGTACTTATTTTTGGTAACCCTAAATTGGGCGATCGAGCTGTGAGGTTTTGGACCATAGCAGTGTTCGAACCCGTACAATGATCGCTGAACCATGACATCGACCATAACCCTTAATTATTATCTCAGTTGATAATTCACAATAGATCAACAATCAACAATAATTATCGTTTACAATGAAAGTTTGCTAAAAAATAATAATCTTTTTATTGGTTACTCGAAAGTGTCCGTAACTGTTACTTTGTATGGACTTTGCAACATTTTTTACAGACCCTTTGTGTGTTCGCGATATTTTTTAAAAATCAAATCTTGTTTGGAATTTTATGTTTCTGGTACCTAATTAACCGGGTAAGGTAGACCTTGGTTACTAAAAAAAGATATTTAAATTTTGACCCCTTGTGTTTTTTTTTATATGACTTTATATACCCCGGTCCAAAACTTTTTTTACCGAGTATATTATCGTTGGCCTAATCATCATTGATTTTATGATTATGATAGCTCTTCCTTTTTTTTTAAAATCTCTAGAAGACATTTGGTTATATAACTTTGTACTTTTATTGCAGACTTTTTAGCTAGTTATTGATTGATAAATATTGCTATTCGTTTCTATGACGACTTGAAGCACACGTACAGTAACAATCAATGGGCGTTTAGCGAGTTTATGACAGGCGACAGGTAAACTCAGGTATCTGGCGTTATCGACCAATCAGAGAACAGATCATATTCATTTCGAGCACTTTTCAAAACAGGATATAGTGAAAATGACGGATTTGTGATCATTAGTGCTTGACGAAGTGGATATTTTGTAGGTAATTATTTAACTTAATAGTGCGTGTCGTCAATATACTTTTAGGCGGAGGGAAATTTAAATTGTCACATGTCATAGAGGTAATTAGTATCTCCGTGACATATTGTTCATTTTGTTACAACATTGAAGTGCTGTTTACGAATACGATTATGACAGTATTTATTATAGGCAGTTATTGTGTGTGTGTGATTGACACAAGGGCACACTTAATTTGTCTGTTAGAAAACTGTTGAATACCTGTATGTAGGCCTATCACGTAAGAGATGCTTTGATGACAGTCGGAGTCTAATTTGGTTTCAGGTGTGATAATCATACGCGTGCCTACCTGTTTGACAGGTGTGTTGATTTTGATGCAGATTATCAATATGGTTAACGGCAGGTTACACTTGCACTGTTTCTGTTTATGAACACACTTCTGTCTGTATCACTAAGTATTTAATGGATGTTTATGGATGGTAAGCAAACTATTTTTAATAATTTTTAAGAATAAGATATATAAGTTAAAGGGGCTGTTGCACTGTTCTGGAACTAGCTTCATTTAAATGGGTTTTAACAATCATGGAAAAAGCTGAGAGAATTATCAAAATATAAAAAATGCAGGAGATATGATCTTTTAAAAATTTACCATAAAAATTCAAGTGGAGGCAGCCATCTTGGATTGTTGAGTTCATCGCGCCTTTTTACCATTTATTGCATGTTGATAAATATCATTTAAAACAAAGAATATCACTGTTAATACATGTAAATAATCGTAAAAAGAGCATATACAGTATAAATATGTTACTTTGTATGTATAATTTAATATTTATTTGCTTTAAACACTATTTATTATTTCCATAATGATATGGAAAAAGGCGCGATGACGTCATTGATCATTCAAAGGTGGCTCAGCAGCCTCTATTGGAGTATTTTTGCACATTTTCAAAAGGTTATATATCTCCTGTATTTTTTTAAGATAAATTGATAATGTTTTCAGCTTTATCCACGTTTTTTTAAAGCCCTTTTAAATGAAACTAGTTCCAGAATAGTGCAATATGCCCTTTAAAGACAAGTATGCAGCCAGTATATATATGCAGTTGCTTACAAGCAGTTTGACAAGATTAAGAACAAATGCAAGTTGGTTTATTTAAACACCGAGATGGACGTAGTCTGGTCTCAGCGAGTTGGTTTATTTAAACACCGAGATGGTCATAGCCCATCCAGGTTTTTGAAAAAACAATTAATGAGCAGAGACGGACTCTATCTAAGCTTTCTTGTAGTATGGTGTACTTAGTGACCATACTCTAACTTCCATTTATCGGACATTAAAGTATGGTAAAGCGCCGCTTCTTTGTTAATTAAACTCTGGATTATTGTTTCTTTGCACCACCACTTGCGCCAAATGAGATAAGTTGGAGCCAAACTAGAAAAATTGGAGCCAAATAGCTCCAGAGGCAATATACATTCATAAACTATATATACATTCATATACTACATGTATACAGAGAATATATTATTATAAATATAATACACATAACAGTTAGATATTAATAATAATTAAGGAGACAAATTGAATGGAATAAATCAATAATAGTATCTTTCATTGTAAAAAGATTGCAACTTTTAGTAAACACTGCATTCCTTCACTATATTATCCATGCGAAATAATTCCTGAAAGTAACGCAGTTGGACATGTGTCAGTTTTAAAATTCTTACCTATCTGATACGACCTCATTGTTTAGAGGGGTAGTGAAAGTTTTTCTTTCTTAATTATTTTAAGTCCATTTAGAAGCATATCATAGATCAGTGAATGTGAACAAGCACAGGTCATGCAGGGCCCGGTTTTATGAAACAACTTACGACAATTTTGATCGTAAGTTAATTTCTTAAATAGTTTACTTTGATTGAGAATTCATAAATGAACGATATTTCATTTCATCTTCTTATACAATTGCTATTTCTGCAGAAAATGCACACATAATTGTCTACATCGAAAGCTTAGATCTTGTGCAAAAATGTGAACAGTTTTAAAAATTGAGATTTATCGTAAGATGTTTCAGAAAAAGGGTCCCAGATGTATATATCATCCAGTCAAATTCTTCATAAAGTTATATAATTATTGTACATTTCAAAACATGTCAACCAAAGCCATTAGATTACCAGTAATGCATATTAATGACTTCATACCCTGAAGTCCTGAAGTTAAGCACATGTCACACTAATTTCAATGGGGGGCATCAGGCCTGCCAAAACATTTTAACACACAATCCTGAGATTTTTAAAACTTAAGATTTAAACCGCACGAAGAACATTTTAAATGGAAATTTGGAGCACGCGACTTGATTTTCACACTATTTGTTTAAAGCGCAAATTTAAAATTATTTATGCGGCTAATTAATGCATTCTTTGATTATAAGTTATAGAAAATAATAAATTAACAATTTGATTAGAAAGACTTGGTTTAGTTTCTACAGGATCATGCTCTATTAAAGTTAATTGTTCCTGGTTTCTACCACAACTGCTTTTTTTTTTTATAAAAGTGCACTTTAAACAGTCTATTAAATCATTTTAGAATTATTTTATTTTTAAAATTTTGTGATTCTTGGTTTGAAGAAACTCATAACTCAATGAGTGATACAAACAGTCTTAATCTCTTTCTCACAGCAATTAAAATGCTCATTCAGTTCTGAGAACACACTGAGTTGCATCATAATAGCATGGTGTGATGTCATAATACCAGGGTGTGATGTCATAATACCAGAAAGTGATGTCATGATAGAAGCAACCAAATGAAAATATGAATGACATTGAGAAATGAGGTTCTTGAAACCCAGAAACACAAATTTCTAATAATAAAATAATTCTAAAATGATTTAATAGACTGTTTTAATACTTTTCTACACAGATGCATGCTAAATGCAAATACAAAGTCAACTCTTATACAAATTATAATCATCACACACAGCTGCAGCAGCTGTTATAGTGGCACCACAATCTATCAATAACATGTATTGAATGACCCTGACAAGGAGTTGCTAGTTCCTCACACTTGCTATTTCAGTTAGGTTGATCAATTAAAGAAATCACAGATAATGCTGCATTACGCATGTCGTTATGCCACTGAAGGAACTTATTATGTCCTTAGATGTTAATTGTATATTCAGTCAGTGCATTACACGAATGACCCCCCACTGATTTGTATATATTCCTCTGACTATAGGGAGCATAACAGGACCAATTTGGGAAATAGATAGTAAACTGTGAAAGTATAAGCTGTTAAATCATGAACATTTGTTTTGATTAAAAATCCGGAGAACATTTTGTTTTGATTGGACAGGGTCTTCCCCAGAAAAAAATTCAGGTGCTGTATTTGCGAAGGGGTTGGTGCGGAAGTGGGATGTCCCCCTATCACATCAGGCCTCTACATTAACTTTTGGATCCTGTCGGACAAGTGACTTCCGAAATCCACTTGTCCTGAACCAGAAAAGAATGATCTTTTATTGAAACATTTCGACATTTCTATTCAGAGATTGCGATCCGATGAAGCGTGATACATGTACACAATCCGCAAAGCGGTCTAATGTGATTGTAGCAAAATGTTCAAGAGATTTTTATTTCGTAAAATTTATGATTAGCGTATAATTAAACAACTTGCTTTTGTTGTATTTTATTAACAATATTTTCACAACATAAGGAATGCCTTTTGTCATTCAAAATCGGGAGAATAAAACGTCAAATACAGGGATCCCAAGCAATGTGTTGCGACAAGCAACTATCTATATATACACTATCTATATATATCGGCAGGGAAAATCCTGCCGCGCATGCGCAAAACTGTCTAGTTTACAATCACTTCCTATTAGACAACACTCGCTAGGGTGAGGTTTGAATTTTGTCATTTGGCGTGGGTTTTCAGCGTATTTTGGCGTGGGTTTTCATTTTGATTTTGTTTTATTTATTTTTTTCTACTTGCCCGATCGGACAATCAGCAGGGATTCAGAATCAACTTGTCCGGACCCAAGTCTGGGTTGCCAAAACCAATTGGACAATGCCTAATGTCGAGCCCTGCACATCGATTTTTTTTAATTTGCGTTCTTGACTTGGTGGGCTCTGAAGTAAATGTGAACTTTCTTAAACTCAATTATTATAAAACGGAAATTACGGTATGTTTTTATGGGTAATATTGTATTCATTCCAATCCCTATACTAGTGACCTAGTATTTCAAAGTTATGATCTAATTTTAAACACAATGAAATTATATATTGAAATTTAATTTTTTTTTATCCACTTCAAAAGTAATTTATTTTTTCTACTTGATACACAGCCTGCACATTATGCCTGTAAAAAATAAATAATTAGTGAATCCTCCCAGAACTGTTAAAAGCAATACATGCATTCTTGCATTTTATAATATTTTCTCAGTCAAGAGCGACAAAGTCAGTTTTTTTTGTGTATGAAATAAGTGGAGGCATTAATAAGTTCTTAAAGTGTTTAAAGTCATTCACTTTAACTGCAAATAAATTTACACAATTTTATCAGTCAAAATATGTATGTGTGAAATCTGTAGAGTGTAACAAAGACAAACAATAAAGATGTTCAATGATGTCTCATTGTCTACATTAAAAAAAATTATTGTTATTTTCTACAGAACAAGAACAGAACAGAATAATCTTTTATTATGTACAATCTCAGGCAACATAAGTTACAACATGAGAGAATTATTATGCATACAACAAAATAATTATACAATTACTAATTTTGAATTAAAAAGGACCAGTACAGAGATATCACGTCTTAGGACTAAAACAGGGGCACGATAAGGGGAAATAAGCAGAATTGAAAAGAAAAAGGGGTTACTAGATCTTGTAGATTGTTTAAAGGTAAAACACGTTGGCGTATGTCATTATTAATTACTTGAATTCTTGAAAGGGAACATGGGCTTACATTCCACATTCACTGCCTGGAAAGTATATTTCCCCTCGCCTAACGGCTAGGGTGAAAATAAATTTCAGACAGGAAATGTGAGCCCACGTCCCTTGTGAAGAATCCAAATAACTTTGACTTTTCTTGAAAAATAACGAGTTCGAACATTTGAAGAAAATCGTTATTATTTTTTTTAATATTCCTTTTGAAAGACTATACAGATATTTCTATGACATGACGTTATGACCATTTAGTGTGAAAGCCGTTTTGGCGCTAAAGTTTGTCAAATGTCGTTGCGGTTTTATATCCATGTTACTTTTTATAAATAAATAATTTGACTATAAAGAGGATCTAAAACTCGTCTCCATTCCACATACGATTTATTTATACTGGTTATGATTCCAACAAAGAAAGTAAACGGACAATTGACGATAGAAGGACGATGGGCTGATCGCATCACATAAGCGTTTTAGTAGAGCAAAAACGAATCAAGAATGGCATCTAAACAGAAATCGTTATTTTTATAAGGTACTAAGTCTAAAAATGATTATTAGTTATTGAAAAGAAATGTTAAAAGCGTCAAAGCATACGCATATTCAAACAAATAAGGCAGAAGGTAGTAGTAACGTGTTGAATAGTTTGTTTTAATTTGTAATTTTAACACAAACGATATTCCTTTTAAAACCTATGCAAACGATATTCAACACTTAATTTCCATTTTTTTTGCAAAAGTTTCAGCATTTTCGTAAAACTACTAGTATAACATATATTTTAAAATAAATGGTTGATAAAATATAGGTACCAATGGTTCCTGCAATGAGTAGATTTAACTTTTTGACTGAAAATCATGAAAAAATGCAAACTTTATCCTTATTTGTTTTGACACAAGAAAAAAGTTGTTCGAGCATCAGTAACAAACAGCTACAGACAGCCGACAGACGCTTTGCACCGAGGGTTGGTACTATTTTGGCGGATACTTTAGACTTTACCTTATCGCAGTCGTTTAAATAATAAAAAAGTTATTCAAACAAGACTCACCTGATGTGGACGTTTCCGCAATGTTTTCTAATGCGAACGTTATTCAAAAGTCACGTGGGTTCCCCGCATTGCTTTAGGACGTTTTGAATGGAGATTTCTAAGTGTTTGCTGGCTATCATATTTGTGTTTATTAATAAATGCATTTAAAGTTTCTTTTTATATGTTTTGGTGGCCGATTTATATGAATTCTTGTTGTTCTCGTTTTTCGTGTTTGATATTTTTTGTGAGCTTTATTGTACTTGGTCTGCGCGTTTCGGCATTTATGCCGAACCTAGGTTTATTGCTTGAGTTGTTTGCAAGGAGCGTAGGTTTGTATGGTTTCCTTGGACCAAAGGTATTTATTGCTGTTTCATAAAATAGTTGCCCTATGGAGTCGGTAATATTGTCTACAGATTGTTGATCAATATTGGAATTAAACGTGGAAATTGTGTTACGGAGAAGTTTAACTTTGCTTCTGTCTAGTTTGTCTAGAAAAGCATGTTTATTATCTTCGTCCCATTTGGGTGAAATTTTACGTGTATTAGGTAGGGTTAAGTTCTCGTTATTTGAGGCTGTACTTATGTTTGTGTATAAGACCAGTGAGAGAAGCGCATGACCGTCTCAAAAGAGCGGATCAAGATCGATAACTTCGAAATCATTTTACAAGTCTAGGCTTTCGAGAGAGCAAATGCTATAGTCAATTAGCGAAATATTTCGAAACGTGCATTTACTAATGTTGTTGTCTTTACCAAATCGACCGTATAAGACAATTAAGTTATTATTTCTGCAAGTGTCAATAAACAAATAGCCATGGGTATTTATTCTGTTTATCGACAAGTTATTATTAGGTAAGTTCAAAATTAGGTAAGTTCAAAATGGCATCATAAAAATCAATTGTGTCTTTGTCAAATTCAAAGTGGTCAGCGACAACGTAGTCGGCTAATTTACCAGTTCGACCGTTGGTGTCTCCCATGAGAAGTACATATTTATTTGAATTGCACATGTTTTCAATTTCCGAATCTAAATATCCATATTAGTTGATGCTGAAGAACTTCGAGTTTTTGGGTGGTATGTAGACTATACCCAGAATAACATCTTCCTCCACATTAAAAAGTGATTTAGAGAGCTTCAACCATATGACATAATCAGATTCAGACATTACAGTTTTTACACTGTGATATAACGTAGATTTAACGAAGAGGATTTAACGAAGAGGCTGATACAGAAACCAAGTAAAATATTAATTTGACATACAAACCTTTAATAATTATGTTTTTAAAACTATTTTGGGCAAATTTGTATTTTTTTTAAAATATTTTACCTCTATAAACCATGCTATTAAACCAAACCATTAACAAATGTCAACATGTCTGCAAGTTTTTTTATATACAGTATACACTGTACTGTGTTTTCTCTATGCTTAAACCTAATTAATATTAATAAAATGACTGTTTCTTTTATTAAATGAATATAGTAATTTTCTTTAAAAGCATTTAAAAACAAACTGTTAAATGATTTTGACAAAATGGGATACGTTATTTATTAAGAATATGCAAATTAGGCAACCCATATGAACGGGTTCAACGCTAATGGTAAAACACCTACATAGATAAACAGGATAACATCTTAAGTGAAAACAATTAACTCTTTACACATTGTCAGGATCTGTGTGAGGATACTGTGCACTGTTTTACAAAACCTGCAAACCAGTGATGATGTGTTTGTTACACTACACAAACAAAGGTTACCACCTGCTGTTGTTACACTACACAAACAAAGGTTACCACCTGCTGTTGTTACACTACACAAACAAAGGTTACCACCTGCTGATTGAGAGGTGTCATTACCTGACAGTTTCAAAGCACAGCTGCAGCTTTGTAGTGCTGTGGGAGATAGGTTTATGGAAATCAGGCACGGCGGCCCACTGTGCTTAAAGCACCTGGGGAAGACCCTGTTGGAAGTCTGGAGATAGTACACTTAATTCCGGAGATCCAGAGAGCGACTGAAAAATCCGGAGAATCCGGATATTATCCGGAGATTTCGCAGGCCTGGGGCATAGACAAGTGTTAATTGGTTTATTGTTCATTTTGTTATTTGCACATTTTGTGTCAAGGGTAATAAAAGCACGTGTATTATTGAAAGGCCGCTTGTTTAATATTTGGTGTTTGGTGACTTAAAAAACCATATACATACGGATTTGCATATTTTTTGCTCAAGTCGTTTTTGCCAAATACTAAAAGTTAGAGCCATTTTGATAATTACTTCTCATTTGGCTCCATTGGCGATGCCCAGAGCAGACCCTGAAATGGTCTAGCTACATTCCTGTATACTGTAAAGAACACTTCAGTATTTTATGTTTGTTTAATATTAGCTCAGGACACAGGACCAGTAAACTGACAAGTGCTGCTTTTTTAAGGTGCCATTTTACTTTTTTTATACCATTTTGTGATTTCTATCACTTATTCACATTCATAAGTTTCCATTGAAGAGTCTGAGTTATCATGTTGAGATTTTTGTTTTATTTTCAGTAGGTGATAAAATGTGTGTTGCTCGTTTTTTATCCTTAGATTCTATAGCAAAATAAAAACCTTTGGCAGCAGTGCTCCAAGAATATTTTTTTAGGGGACTAGCCCAGGGCTAGTGGGTCCTGAAAATCCACTAGCCCTGGTTTTTTTTCCACTAGCCCTGAGGTTTTTTGTCACAAGCATTGTTTTTTTTACTTGCCTTCAAAATATATGTGTCTGTTTGTTTTTGTCTTTGTCAGTTATCATTTATCTTGTTTGGCAATACTTTTACGTATCTCGATTTATTAAAATGTATTTAAATGAACCAGCTCACTGAGACCTGACTATCTATTACTTATACCCAGCTGACGACATCTCATAATGTTAAAGCTGATTCTGATTTAACGGGATTCAGATAGTCATTATAATTCATTAAATACTGAGAAAATAAAAAAATCAGTAATTCCTATCTTCTCATAATCAATTGATGTACGTTTAAGTAGCGTTGGCAGTAGTCATTGGGTGAAAGCGTAGCAATGGTAAGATGGAACAATTTAGGACAGATTTTTTGTTTTTTTTTGTTTTTAGCATTACCCCACCCACAAATTGTATACAGTGATACAAGTTTTCAAGTCCAGTTCCTCAAGGAAGGCATTTAAATCGGCAAAATACATTGGAAAATAAATATAAACTGTTAACTGTATATGAAAATAACTGTGTTTAAAATTTATTTACAAAGAAATCGATATTTTTTCTCACAAATGTATTACATATATTTCCGCGTATCATAATCAAATTTCACTTCGCGGGAGTTCTTTCCTCTGAGTCAGGAATTTCTTAATGTTATCTAAGTATTGATATATTTCGCTTTTCACAGTTTCATATAAAAGCATGCTTCCATTATCAAAAATCCATGGTCTCTTGATTCATCAAAAGTCACCCACAAATCAGCGTGATTGTGTTGAATGCGATTTTGTATCAGCCGATTTGTAATCGTTTGAATCAGTACCGCCATTGTTGTTGCGTGGAGGAAACTATGTTCCTCTCTCGAAACCTCCTTGAAAGGAGAACCGTCTGTCGACGTAGTATAATTCCTCCACCCGAATATATATGAATAATGGAACAGTCCAATCCACCACCGAGAATACGCTACGCTAATATTTTCACAGCAGTTTATATTATGATTGTGTTTAACACCACAATTAATGCATTCACTCAGTGGTTACTGTCCCACTCTATGTGTTTAAAACAATTTTTAAAAGTCTGTATCGGGTTATATGCAAGCTGTATAGCAACCTTCTAACTTGAAACTCAAAGTTTTGTAACAGGGGGGGTGCAATGGATCTCAGGGATGGGAAGTTTGTGTAGTCCAAAAGTAACTGTATCTTCTGCTTGGCACACAGTACATTGAAGTCGGAAAATCCTAATTCTTCAAGTTCATGACTGATATCACATAAAATTTGTTGTCTGAGACTGTGCAAGGCACCACAGTTCAGAATAAAATGTTCCAGTGTTTCATCTTCTAACCAACACAACCGACATGTAGCGTCAACTTGGTTTTGGTTAAACCTAGCCCTGGAATCCTGAAAAATATAGCCTCCACACAAGAGTTTTAACTGTATAGGAATCCTCAGCATATCTTTGGACGACTTCAGAGGTACTCTCAGTATCCGATGAGGTTTCCCCGGTAGATATTCCGGGTTCAAGTATTGAAGACTTTTGTAATATTGCACTCTAGTTTCGATTTTATCAATCCAATATTTATTTACGGCACGGTTTATATATTTTTGCCATCTAAATTTAGGCATAGGATCATTCAATTAAGTTTTTGGATCAATGATGTCATATTTCCAAGCAAGTCTTTTTATTTCGATGAACCAGCTATTGCTGTTTTGAATGTTTAGTGAAAGTTGTCTGATCGCTAATTTCTTTTCCAAAGCATTATCGTTTTGTGCACAAATATTACGGAATAGAGTCAATGCTTTCTTGTCCACTTGCCCCTCTATCGGGAGAAATCCGGATAATAAGTATCTTATGAGCTGACCACGTGACGAACATGTGATCAACCAGTAGTATTTTTAAAAAGTGGTTTCATTGGCTAATCGACCTGAGTTGAAATACTACACATCAATTGATTGGATAATGCCGACTGTCAATTAAGGTTCTTGGAGGACGGACTTATAGCATGATTTGTTTTGATGTTGAAAATCGCCGATGCCCGCGGCGAATGCTAATTGAATTAGCGAGTGCAATTAACAGATTATGAAACATGTGGGGGATGTTTTATTACAGGTGCCTGACTGGCGCGTGTTTGTTATACACAGATCGTGTAATTTAGGCAGTGGGATTTATTTTGTTTTGTTTTTTTGGACTAGCCCGACGGGCTAACTGTATGGAATTTGTTACAAGCCCGACTTCAATTTTGACTAGCCCCGGGCGTCGGGCTATCCAATTTCTGGAGCCCTGGGCAGAGTAAAAAGACGATAATTTTCAAGATTTTGATTTTGAAAGATACATATATTGAACCAATTTGCATGAATGTGCTTGAAATATGCAGGGTTTCCACCCTTTCTGTTGTTTTTAGCTCTACTGATCAGAGATCAGCAGAGCTTATGCCCTGGTGCGGTGTCCGTCGTCCGTCCGTCTGTCCGTCCGTCTGTCCGTCTGTCCGTCCGTCCGTTAACTTTTTTTTGTAGCGACTACTCCTCTGAAACTACTGAATGGATTTTCATGAAACTTTACAGAAATGTTGCCCATGAAGTCTAGTTGATCCTAGCAAAAATTCATGTAGATGTGAAATCCAAGATGGCCGCCAAATCTAAAAATAGGTTTTTAAAAAACAAGTTTGTAGCGACTACTTCTTGAAAACTCTTAAGGGATATTGCTATGGGACTTTTTCTAAAATGATCAGCATGACATGATGTTGGTCCTTGTCGAAAATCGTTTTGATTCGACGTTAAACATGGCTGCCAGCGGCCATCTTTGTTTACATAGAGTTATATAATGAAAACTTGTAGCGACTACTCCTCTGAAACTACTTGACGGATTTTCATGAAACTTCACAGGAATGTTGCTCTTGATGTCTAATTGATCCTAGCAAAATTTCAGGTCGGCCGGAAATTCAAGATGGCCGCCACGGCTAAAAATAGATTTTTAAAAAATAAGTTTGTAGCGACTACTTCTTGAAAACTATAAGAGATATTGATATGGGACTTTTTCTAAATTTATCAGCATGACATGATGGTTATCCGAGTCGAACATTATTTTTATTCGACGTTAAACATGGCTGCCAGTGGCCATCTTTGTTTACATAGAGTTATATAATGAAAACTTGTAGCGACTACTCCTCTGAAAATCCTTGACGGATTTTCATGAAACTTCACACGAATGTTGCTCTTGATGTCTAATTGATCTTAGCAAAATTTCAGGTCGGACGGAAATTCAAGATGGCCACCATGGCTAAAAATAGATTTTTAAAAAATAAGTTTGTAGGGACTACTTCTTGAAAACTACAAGAGATATTGATATGGGACTTTTTCTAAAATGATCAGCATGACATGATGGTTATCCGAGTCGAACATTATTTTGATTCAATGTTAAACATGGCTGTCAGTGGCCATCTTTGTTTACATAAAGTTATATAATGAAAACTTGTAGCGACTACTCCTCTGAAACTACTTGACGAATTTTCATGAAAATTCACAGGAATGTTGCTCTTGATGTCTTATTGATCCTGGCAAAATTTCAGGTCGGCCGGAAATTCAAGATGGCCACCACAGCTAAAAATAGATTTTTAAAAAATAAGTTTGTAGCGACTACTTCTTGAAAACTATAAGAGATATTGATATGGGACTTTTTCTAAATTTATCAGCATGACATGATGGTTATCCGAGTCGAACATTATTTTTATTCGACGTTAAACATGGCTGCCAGTGGCCATCTTTGTTTACATAGAGTTATATAATGAAAACTTGTAGCGACTACTCCTCTGAAAATCCTTGACGGATTTTCATGAAACTTCACACGAATGTTGCTCTTGATGTCTAATTGATCTTAGCAAAATTTCAGGTCGGCCGGAAATTCAAGATGGCCACCATGGCTAAAAATAGATTTTTAAAAAATAAGTTTGTAGCGACTACTTCTTGAAAACTATAAGAGATATTGATATGGGACTTTTTCTAAAATGATCAGCATGACATGATGTTGGTCCATGTCGAAAATCGTTTTGATTCGACATTAAACATGGCTGCCAGCGGCCATCTTTGTTTACATAGAGTTATATAATTAAAACTTGTAGCGACTACTCCTCTGAAACTACTTGACGGATTTTCATGAAACTTCACAGGAATGTTGCTCTTGATGTCTAATTGATCCTAGCAAAATTTCAGGTCGGTCGGAAATTCAAGATGGCCGCCACGGCTAAAAATAGATTTTTAAAAAATAAGTTTGTAGCGACTACTTCTTGAAAACTATAAGAGATATTGATATGGGACTTTTTCTAAATTTATCAGCATGACATGATGGTTATCCGAGTCGAACATTATTTTTATTCGACGTTAAACATGGCTGCCAGTGGCCATCTTTGTTTACATAGAGTTATATAATGAAAACTTGTAGCGACTACTCCTCTGAAAATCCTTGACGGATTTTCATGAAACTTCACACGAATGTTGCTCTTGATGTCTAATTGATCTTAGCAAAATTTCAGGTCGGCCGGAAATTCAAGATGGCCACCATGGCTAAAAATAGATTTTTAAAAAATAAGTTTGTAGGGACTACTTCTTGAAAACTACAAGAGATATTGATATGGGACTTTTTCTAAAATGATCAGCATGACATGATGGTTATCCGAGTCGAACATTATTTTGATTCAATGTTAAACATGGCTGTCAGTGGCCATCTTTGTTTACATAAAGTTATATAATGAAAACTTGTAGCGACTACTCCTCTGAAACTACTTGACGAATTTTCATGAAAATTCACAGGAATGTTGCTCTTGATGTCTTATTGATCCTGGCAAAATTTCAGGTCGGCCGGAAATTCAAGATGGCCACCACAGCTAAAAATAGATTTTTAAAAAATAAGTTTGTAGCGACTACTTCTTGAAAACTATAAGAGATATTGATATGGGACTTTTTCTAAATTTATCAGCATGACATGATGGTTATCCGAGTCGAACATTATTTTTATTCGACGTTAAACATGGCTGCCAGTGGCCATCTTTGTTTACATAGAGTTATATAATGAAAACTTGTAGCGACTACTCCTCTGAAAATCCTTGACGGATTTTCATGAAACTTCACACGAATGTTGCTCTTGATGTCTAATTGATCTTAGCAAAATTTCAGGTCGGCCGGAAATTCAAGATGGCCACCATGGCTAAAAATAGATTTTTAAAAAATAAGTTTGTAGCGACTACTTCTTGAAAACTATAAGAGATATTGATATGGGACTTTTTCTAAAATGATCAGCATGACATGATGGTTATCCGAGTCGAACATTATTTTGATTCAATGTTAAACATGGCTGTCAGTGGCCATCTTTGTTTACATAAAGTTATATAATGAAAACTTGTAGCGACTACTCCTCTGAAACTACTTGACGGATTTTCATGAAACTTCACAGGAATGTTGCTCTTGATGTCTTATTGATCCTGGCAAAATTTCAGGTCGGCCGTAAATTCAAGATGGCCACCACAGCTAAAAATAGATTTTCAAAAACCCAGTTTGTAGCGACTACTTCCTGAAATCAAAATCAATCAGTAGAGCTTCAAGGTCATTGACCTCTTGTTTGTCTCTTTCATTGTAGTTTCAAGTCCTTGTTTGCAGTACAGTGCGGACCTACGATGCCATTGTGTTCGGACGCTGTGGTTTCTATAGGACCCTATATATCATTTTTTAAAAGAATCACACAGTAGATACCTTAATTTGAACAGAAAACTTGGTTGAACATTAAGGATAAAGACCGAGTTTATCACCTACCAGAATGTATTGGTATGTCATTTCTGGTCACTGATTGGTCTTTTTTTTTTGATGATGCTCTATCAAAATTATGAATTAGTGATGACACTGACGAATATGTGATATCAACGTTTCAAAATTCGATTGATATCACCTGTTGATTTGGTTATATAATTTATTTGAATCAGTGATATCACCTGTTGATTTGGTTATATAATTTATTTGAATCAGTGATATCACCTGTTGATTTGGTTATATAATTTATTTGAATCAGTGATATCACCTGTTGCTTTGGAATATAATTTATTTAAATCAGTGATATCACCTGTTGATTTGGTTATAAATATAATTTATTTGAATCAGTGATATAACCAATTCATTTTTAACAGCTACTGTAGATATGAGTGGATGGGCAACAGGCTACACTTTTATAACAGTAAAAAATATCGATTTTTCAGTGCAGTAGGTATAACTGCTAATCTACACAAACAGAATTGGTAATTGACCCATCGGCCGGTCTCTTTAGACCAGAGGTTAAAAGTTTAAAAAAATAGTATTTCAGAAATTTCAAAGTTTGAACACAATTACTTTGAACTTTAATTACTCAAAGCATAAGTCAGTGATCATGATAATGATGAATTTTAGAAGTAAATTGTTACCATTAGTGAAGGATGTCTGTAGTGTGTCGAATGTCCGCGGCAAATTTAGGGGCATCTCAGAGATTTTACTTACTCTAGGTTTTTCATGGACAAGTAAAGTTAACGAACTAAAATAAACATATATAGGAATTTATATAATAAAGAAGATTTAATTAATTGGAATTAACCATTTTTAGCAGTTATTTGTGTTGGTAAAGGAAACAGTCCCAGATTTTATCAATGAAGGATTATGGTTATGTTGGGTTTTTTATTGATCGTCTTTTAATGTTATTCTTCCTTTCATTAATTAACTTTTCTTTCTTCATCCTTATTCAGATCTTCAGAGGCCTAGGAATCTTTATGTAAGGAAGCTATCCAGCTGGCTTGAGGAACGTCGGTGGTTCTACCCAGGTGCCCGCCCGTGCACGGAAATTGCCTGGAGGGGCACCTGGGATCTTCCTCCACAAATGGAAGCTGGAAAGTCGCCATATGACCTTAGCTGTTGGTGCGACTATAAAATCCAATTCAATCAATTCAATATTCAGATCTGTTTTCCCTACCGACAGGAATTACAGTTAAACATGGTTTATTCCAATTAATGAATTAAATCTCCTTTTTATTATAACTATTTCTTACATCATGTACATATTCTATTTTATTTCCTTATCCAGTAAAAAAAACTTTTCAAAACCAAAAAAACTCTTCTTGCTAATCTACCATTCAACCTTTGCTGATTGATATCAAAACTTAATTTCTTTGAGACACCCCCTGAATTTGCCGCGGACATATTCGCTTGTTGCAGATGTATTCGACACTAACACATGGTCCAATATGTCCGCGCACACATTGACACGTTGTGGACATATTGGGACCATATACAGGTATCCAACCATTTCTTCAACAAATATTGTCATAACACTTCCAAATCAACACAAGTTTCATGACCGAAATTTCTAAATTATGTTCTCAAAAAAACATTCCAGAAATTTCTGAGTACAATCATAGGGTCTTAAATTACTCAACTATTATACCAGTAATCATGATAACGATGAATCTATACCACTTTAATGATCAATTTCGGAGCATAGATAATAATTGATATACTTGCGATATTGTTAAAATTATTTGTTGGAAAATAGTTTGGCTAGCTTAAAAACAAATCAAACTGTCGTTGATATAAACACTCAAACCAAGTTTGACATGTGACCCAGGGCGGCCAAATTTTACCACAGGGTCACCATTTGAACAAACTTGGTAGAGGACCATAAGATGAGTGTAAATAGAAAATGTTAAACCTTTGAATTGTAGTTCTTCCCTATATATAAGTTATGTAAAACTGTGACCCCTGGGGCGGGGCCAAATTAGACCCCAGGATCACCATTTGAATAAACTTTTTAGAGGAACATACGCTGATAATTAATACAAAATATTAAACCTTTAGCTCTTGAAGTTTCAGAGAAGAAGATTTTTTAAGTTTTCCCCTATATCAGTCTATGTAAAACTGTGACCCCTGGGGCGGGGCCAAATTTGACCCCATTTAAGGGCAAATAACTCTGGTGTTCCTGGTCTGATATATCTGGCTTTTGAACCTGTCCAAGCTTTCATTGATATTAACAATCTGGTCATATTTTGTAAGTCTATGGTCGGATGAAAAATGAAGGCCCTATCGTCTTAACGAGGCAAAATATAGTATATTTAAGTAAATCAAGAGCCATAACTCTGCTGTTACTGGTCCGATCTGGCTGATTTTCGAACTCGGGGGTTCTAGGGCAAGTGGATTTTCAAAAGTCACTTGCCCTGCCCAAAAACTCACTTGCCCCACATGTTAAGACCACTCGCCCTGAAAAATGGAGTTGTTTGTCATTTGTGTGTTGTGTGTAAATGGAGCCATTATGATTTATATTAATATTACATTATTAAAATTGAAAACAAAAGGGAGAACGGTTTATTTGTTTAATAACACATTGCATTTGTTCATGCAAAGACATATTAAATAAAATGACTCCTGATTTTGCTTTACTTTAATGATGGTTTATAATGTATGTAGATGTTTAAGAATTACATACAATACACAGGTTAGTTTATAAAAGCACATCTGCTAAACTCACTTGTTAAACTTTTGCTTTATTGACCAAATAAAATTCCACTTTAATAATAACCTTTCTCTTTTATTTTGAACACATTATTTTACATGTTACCAAAGTATGCTCTGCATGTCAAACTAAAATGACATTTGACAACAGTTCTTAATACATGTCATATATCTTAATGTCAAATTACACTGACATGTCGAGTGCCAGCTCCAGAGGTCTGCCACTGTCCAATGGCACGATCCATATTCGTGAATACTCGTTTTCTACTGTCTTTCGTGATGTTACTGTTTTCAAGTTTTATCCTCAACAGAACATTCAATGTGTCCTGGCTCATGCTGTTTCATGTTTTTGTCTCTAAAATGTTCATTGCAGAAAATCTACGCTCACAATTTGCTGTGGTTGGGGAAATTACCGACATTATTTTCAGAACTTCTAGAATGGCACTACACTGTCCATTACACTCCTTTGATTGTAGAATTGTGGAATATACTTCCATTTTTGACTCTGATGTGTTTTTGAATTTACGCAACTTCACTTTCAGCACGTCATACTCTCTTCTTGCAGCATCACTGTCGGTAATAACTGGAGCAAAGTACTCCAGGATCTCTTCCAGGTCTTGTGTTGAAGTTTTCAAAGCTGCAAGCATAAATAAAATAATATGAGATACATTTCCTGCAAACATTCTAAAATACAAATTGAAAATAAAAAAATGAAAAAAGTTTTAAATAGGTTGCAGACACAGAACCACAGACTTTTGACCGATTATACAACTGAAAAACAAATATATTGTTGATTGGATATTAGTCCTATAACTTTTATTTTGTTGATGTCACCTTCTTTATTCTGCTTCTTTTCCCACTAAGTAATAGATATAGTCTTGTCTCAGCGAGTTGGCTTATTTAAACAAGGTGTTTAAATAACCAACAAGGTGTTTAAATAAGCTGAGACAGACTCTATCTGTTTTGTAGCATGGTGTACTTAGCAACACTGTGACGTCATAGTGACCGTACTCTTAATTCCAATATCTGGTAGTTGTAGTACGGTATAGCCACGCCCCTTTAGTTACCCTAAATTAAACGATTTAATGCTCTGCATTCATCAAAGGAAATGTCGCCGACCATGCTACAAATTATGATACACCATTATTATTTTGAAGACAATTAGTATAGTTTTGAAATTACTCAAGCCATTATTTAATTACTGTGAGTCTATGTATGCAGTCATCTCATCAAGCAGGCTGTGTAGGGATTCACACTCTGGTACTTGCCCAATCACCTTGTGGCCCTCAAACATACTGTCTGGGGATAGCGCAGCTACGAATTCCTGAAAATGTAACTCATAAACCTAGTTTTGTTGAAAAATAGATGTGAAGTAACAGAAAAATAATTACATGATTGTGGTTTATTTAGCCTCGTCTGTCGGATGGGGACGTAAACCGGGCAGTCCCGTGTATCGGTCTATCCTCCAAGCACGTTAAAGAACCATAGGAATCTATTCGATAATAAGAGTAGGGTATGGTTCCCGGATTCCTATGTATCCTTCCCGTCTCTCTGGGGCGGCTCTAAATAGCCTATACTGTGTTGATGAGCCGTTAAACAACATTCAATTGTACTATTTCAATTTTTGCTTTCTTTAATCACACATACATGTAATCTGTACAAGTATTTTGAGATTTTGTCATCATTTACTCACTACTGCAAATATAAAACCATTATGTATATACTTGTAGCATGTCTGAGATGTAAATAAAGCTGACACAAAACTTTGAAATACTAAGTTCTACCTATACTGGAATTCAGCAAAAACTGTTCTGGATCATAATTATTTTACGCTAATAGTATTATATATTGTTGATCACAATTCAATTGATTTAGCAGCCGGTGCACATGTATATCATGATTTTATCATTTAACATACCCTCATAAAGAGACGTGTTCATGCTTCAGGCCTTGTAGCTGGATGAGGTGGACCACTACCTCCTCGTATACGTCCGTAACAGATAGGTTCTCAGTCTGAAAGGTCTGACTGAGGCGCTGGAGTATTGATGTAACGTCACACTTGAAAAACAGCATCTGTGTGAACTTCATATCCTTCAGATAGCCCTTAGCTCGTGACGCTTCGTCACCGGATCCTCTTTCGGCCACATGCTCAAGGTGCGTGTTGATGCTAGTCAGGTTCTTTCGCATGGCAAGGAGGTCTTTGGATTTACTGGAGAGCCACCTCACCTGCAATGAGAAAAAAATGATTAAGTTACATATCAAACATTGCAGACGCTCTGTGGTCTAGTGGCAGAGCATTGCAGCTATGATCAAAAAGTTGTGGGTTCGATCCCCGCCATGACCATATGTGTTGTGTCCCTGAGGATTTTTTTTATCCGCATTTGCTTAAATTACAGTTTTTACCCAGGAAGACATTGAGAGTGATTAAATAAGTTTTCATTCGATGCAAAACAATTAAATTTTAGCTAAACATTGCACAGTATTATTGTCACGGTTGATGGATATCTAACAGGTAGATTGATGTTGCATTGTCTGGTCGGTTAGCTCAGTCGGTAGAGCATCGGAACGGTAGTCCGAAGGTCCCGGGTTAGAGCCCCGGTCTGGCTGCACATTTTTCTAGCCCTGTGACATTTGGCGCCCAACGGGGGACCGTGACTGAGTAAACTCCGAGAAACATTCGAAATGATTCTCTGTACCCATGGAAATTCGAGGACAAATTTCAGTCTGTAGGGGGAGTGTGTCACGGTTTGTGGATATCTAACAGGTAGATTGATGTTGCATTGTCCGACCGGTTAGCTCAGTCGGTAGAGCATTGGAACGGTAGTCCGAAGGTCCCGGGTTCGAGCCCCGGTCTGGCTGCACATTTTTCTAGCCCTGTGACATTATAATTTTCTTTGTTTTTAATTACCAATGCAATAATAAATAGATTAATTAAAATGGACAAAACTGGATGACAACAAAGTAATCCCTTTAACATATCATATTGTATATGTTTGACATAAAGCCAGTAATACATTCTGGTAAGCAATGCATTATGGTTTTAAATAAAGTTATTAAAATTGCATGGATGATAATCAGGTTAACATTAATTTTAAATGATGATGAACAAAGCTGGGTGACACCAGCCAAGGCCAAGCAAAGCAAAGTGATTCCTTTAAATAAACATTTTCATGTTGCATGTACCTGTTTCACACTACTGATGTGGAAGAGTTTTGTGTTCAAAATGTCAGCAATCTCCCTCAGACTTCAAGTCGGCGCTTGGGACTGTAGTGATAAAACAGGAAGATACCCTTCAACTATATCTTCAAATTTCTTCAAGTATGGATAGTTCTTGACAGCATCCAGGACTGCCAGTTCTAATTTGTGCATGACACAGTGCATCGGCAACACCCACGGCATGTCCCTCTGGATAAGGCCCATGGTTCTATTCTGAGTTGACTGCTGCACCATCGAAGCTAGCACACACTAATGTAGGCTTCTGGACAGTATCTGCACCAAGTCCATTGAATCTTATACCCAGCTTCTCAATGCTTTTGTCCAAACCCTGCTTTACACCGTAGCCAGTTGATGATGAGAACTCTGCAATACTCGCAAATGAAGTTTCAACACAACCTTGATGTATGTACCTGAGGTACACAGCTTCTTGTTCTGCAATCGACACATCTGTAGAACCATCAGCTAAAATAGTTACAATCTTGCTACCTAACACTTTCGTGCTCTGTTCATTAGAAATCATTTTGTCAATGTGAAATCCTTGTCGGCATCATGAGTTTTGTACTTAGATCCAAGATCTATCCCATTGATTTCTTGCAAATCACGCAGTCCTTTGAAATCACTAAATGGACGTAAATTCAACGCCAAATAATAAGCTCTGTTGAACAAACTGCCGAGTTTCACTTTATGCCCTGCACTGAGATTAATGAAGGCCTTACTGAAGGCCTTACCGATTTCAGTATCTTCATAGGTGATGGCTGGAGTTTTTGTAGGTGTGTTACTGATTTCAGTATCTTCAAAGATGATGGCTGGAGTTTTTGTCGGTGTGTTACCGATTTCAGTATCTTCATAGTTGATGGCTGGAGTTTTTGTCGGTGTGTTACCGATTTCAGTATCTTCATAGTTGATGGCTGGAGTTTTTGTCGGTGTGTAACCGATTTCAGTATCTTCATAGTTGATGGCTGGAGTTTTTTTGGGTGTGTTACCGATTTCAGTATCTTCATAGTTGATGGCTGGAGTTTTTGTCGGTGTGTTACCGATTTCAGTATCTTCATAGTTGATGGCTGGAGTTTTTGTCGGTGTGTTACCAATTTCCTTATCTTCATAGTTGATGGCTGGAGTTTTTGTCGGTGTGCCTGGAGTTTTTGTCGGTGTGCAACCGATTTCAGTATCTTCATAGTCGATGGCTGGAGTTTTTGTCGGTGTGTAACCGATTTAAGTATCTTCATAGTTGATGGCTTGAGTTTTTGTCGGTGTGTTACCGATTTCAGTATCTTCATAGTTGATGGCTGGAGTTTTTGTCGGTGTGTTACCGATTTCAGTATCTTCATAGTTGATGGCTGGAGTTTTTGTCGGTGTGCAACTGATTTCAGTACCTTCATAGTTGATGGCTGGAGTTTTTGTCGGTGTGCAACCGATTTCAGTATCTTCATAGTTGACCGCTGGAGTTTTTGTCGGTGTGCATGTAACCGATTTCAGTATCTTCATAGTTGATGGCTGGAGTTTTTGTCGGTGTGCAACCGATTTCAGTATCTTCATAGTTGACCGCTGGATTTTTTGTCGGTGTGCATGTAACCGATTTCAGTATGTTCATAGTTGATGGCTGGAGTTTTTGTTGGTGTGTTACCGATTTCAGTATCTTCATAGTTGATGGCTGGAGTTTTTGTCGGTGTGTTACCGATTTCAGTATCTTCATAGTTGATGGCTGGAGTTTTTGTCGGCGTGTTACCGATTTCAGTATCTTCATAGTTGATGGCTGGAGTTTTTGTCGGTGTGTAACCGATTTCGGTATCTTCATAGTTGATGGCTGGAGTTTTTGTCGGTGTGTAACCGATTTCGGTATCTTCATAGTTGATGGCTGGAGTTTTTGTCGGTGTGTAACCGATTTCGGTATCTTCATAGTTGATGGCTGGAGTTTTTGTCGGTGTGTAACCGATTTCGGTATCTTCATAGTTGATGGCTGGAGTTTTTGTCGGTGTGTAACCGATTTCAGTATCTTCATAGTTGATGGCTGGAGTTTTTGTCGGTGTGTTTCAGGTATTATTGCTATCAACTGATCTAATGTATTATGTAACACATCCCTTGTATGGACCACTTTCACATGTGAACGGATGCAATCTACTCGAAAATTACTATTGCCAGTAACGAAGGATGACTGGGTTGTACCACTCATTGCTAACGTAGGAAACGTTTTACAACTCTGGCAAAACATTTGCTCTTTAGATTCATCATATTCGAGCCAATCAAACTGAATTTTCCAATTTGGCACAAACTTCCTTTTCCTAGATTCCTGCTCGTACTTTATGCTATGCTTATATAGACATGGGTGTTTCTGAAAAGCTTGTTGCCTTGCGCTTATTGGGAGATTTTAATTGACACTGATCATCACCTTTGACAAGATCAGAAGTAGTAAGATCCTCATTATTCAGTCCATTTAATCCTGACTGTTCACTGCACTCCAAAGACTGTGGACTTCCCACTTTGCTGGGAGTTGTGACTTCCTTCTTTGCTGGGAGTTGTCCTCATAAGAAAACGTAACATAGACATGGATGGTCAAGAATTGACTGACTTAATACCAAATAAATAAAAAAATACAGCTATATAAACTACGTTATCTAACATATTGACCTGTAGCCAATCAAATGAATCAAACAACTTTCTAATCAGCCGTTTATCACCCTGTTTTAATTGATCATCTTCTCAGTTTTATATAATTGGACCATCATCTATTTGTACAGTGCCAATCTCTAATTAACAAGGATAATCAACTGCTTAACTTTCGTAAACACTTTACTTTGTCAATGTACTTTGCAGAATTGACAGTTTGACAAAAGTCAAAAGCGAGGAAACCGACCCTTGATTACTTACCTATCTACTCAATACAATGTCTGACCTATGTGTTACAAACAATATTTGTTAAACGGCACATCAGACAGTTGATTGCCTCCTTCTGTGCATCAATTAGCGGTGGATTCAAGCAGTCTTCGCGAAAAACATTTTGAGCTACTAGCCCATCGGGCATTTGACTTGCAAAAATTTACTAGCCCGAACACATTTCTACTGACCCTAAAAAAGTGTAATTTGAGTGTTATTTTTGACAAATATGTATATTCATAATTATCACAAAAAGTTACTTTTTCTATAAAATAATATCACAAATAATAAATAATTAAATAACATAAAGAAATTGATTGTTTTGACACTTTATTCTCAGTCATTGGGTCTGAAAATTACGGGGTTTACTTATTTTTTGAGTCACTAACGTTTGCAATACTTTTTTCTGCCGGTCTTTTTCTGCCGGGTTACGCTCTTTCGAAATAATGAAGAAAGCTCATCGTAGGTTACAAAGACCGGAAATGATCTTCAGTTTATTATCAGTCGGGTTTACATCGCAGTATTGATTTATACTAAATATTGCTCCTTCGTCCCCAACGTCGTTTGAAAACAGCAAATAAAATTGAAAACCTGTCTGTTCTGAAACCGAGAGTTGTTTCCGATGATGTATAAACAAAATAAATCGACTTTTAAATTAGTTTACAAGCTGTCGTTAATTTTCGTTTAATTTAATGCCCAACATGTCAGCTTGCAAATTTTTCCATGCCCGACATGATTTTTACTGACCGCGGGCTTCGGTCTACTGGCTTATTTCGAAGACTGTTAAAGTGTTATTGTCAACTACTTTGATTTTCTAGTATATGCTGCGCCATATGTTTGCGTCATCCAGCTTCTGGTAACAATCATATAACCGAATCGTTCATTGACTAACACCGTCTGCAAGTCGTGACTTTATTGGACGTTCGATACACGTTTGACAGTGCACAAATACACACCTGCATAATTGCATACTGCTACTGCGGTGTTTTACCCAATGAGAAGGGAGGCGTGCTGTTAATTGGTTAATTGTATTGGGATAATTAAGACTGATTGCCACCGATTAGACTGCCTGCGCCCGCAACCAAAATCCGGGGCATCGGGCAACCGTATTTCCAGAACCCTGGAACTTGTCCGAGCTTTCACCAATATTAACAAATGGGTAAAGTTTGGTAAAGATCGGATGAAAAATGAAGGTCCTATAGTCTTAACGAGGCAAAATATAGCATTTTTATCTAAATCAAGGGCCATAACTCCACTGTTACTAGTCCAATCTGTCTGGTCTTCAAAATTTTCCGAGCTTTCATTGATAATAACCTTGTAAAGTTTGGTAAAGATCATATGAAAAATGAAGGCCCTTTCGTCTTAACGAGACAAAAGTTAACGACGGACGGACGACAGACAACTCGGCATCCCATAAAAACTAGTCATCAAACTATCCTGACCAAACTATTTTATTAACAATAATTACACTAAAGGTAACATACAAAATGCTTTTTATCGGTTATAAATTACTATGCAATTTTCTATTCGTTTTTGAAACAAAGTGGTAAATACGTCCGCTGACTAGGGAACGTAACAAAATGCTGTTAGCAAATTTCTATACTATGTATTTTACTCAACTAAGCTGATAGGAACTACCAATATCAAAACACTTTCCCTTTCAGTGAGTTTAATTAACTTTTACTTATACTGTGTCATCCCCATTATAATGGATTAATTAAATCCTGCATTATAATTTAAAGCACAGGGATGACTGTTGGATTTTTAAAAAATGAAACACAGTGGCTCTGCTATACTTAAATGACCTGTAGACAAACTTTTCCTAGGTATATCAGCCGTCGTCCATAAAGTTACCTAGCAATATTTTCACCCACAGAGGGTGGGGTGAGGGGCTGGGGCAGTCAGTTATCGTCTATAAACGATTTTGTTGTCGGCACTCTATCACCTTCATTTTGCTTATGATCTTTACTAATTTGGCAAGGGTCTTAATATTGATGAAAGCTCAAATGAGTTGGAAAACCACCAATTAATCAGATACTAAACATTAGAGTTATAGCCCTTGATTTAATGAAAAAGAGTTTGCAATGGTTTATAGCTGTGTTTTGAAATGCAAACTGATAAAGCAAAATAACAATGAAAACAGAGGCAAATCAAATGGTTGTTTTGGGAGAGAGTAATCAGGGCAGACAAATCACTATTGTTAATAAAAATCAATTTTATTTTGTATTTACAGATTTAAGATGCTTAATGCGGGAGTTACGAATGCAGTATTAGTCGACCTCTGAACATTTATCCAGCATGGCAGAAGATGTAAATAATGATTTGACAAAGATTAGAAATAATACATTATCGCAAGTGGTGCATTCGAATGTTAACCACTCCAGCAATATGACAGCCATAAACGGTGACATCAAGACAGACAAATCAGTAGATTCTGGCGTTAAGGTCAGCTTTAACGAGGCAACTATGGTTCGGCAGCAAAAAAACAGTTTTGAGAATCAGCGCAGCAAATCTGTGCTGGAACATCTTGGTTTAAAAAACTCTGCCAAAGTAGCACCGGCTAATGGCGTACCGGCAGTTTCCCTGCCCCCGACTCCGACATCTACAGCCAGAAAATCAGCATGGGAGCGTGCGCAGGAAGCATTCGAGTCAGAAGCTAGAAAAAGGAAAAGCCGTAGGCAGGAAGTAAGAATCGAAGACATAGACGTTCTTCGTAATGAGACGTGGTTTAACCAGAGGTCATATAAGCATGTTTTTAAAACGAAACGATTTAAAAATCCCAAACTTGAAGCGCTTTATCAAAGATATTTTTTTAAATTAAATCAGTACAACTTGACCATTTTGATGGCAGTTTTCTGTGTAATCGCCATCCTACTGATTGTGTTCTACTATACAAGTGGCGGGGTGATGCCGGTACGAGGCGTGTGTTTAGGCATTATTGTCGTCATTTTTGTATTTTTAGAAGTCTTGTGTAACCGAGGGTCATTTGATCAGAAACAGTCAAAAATGGTGTGTTATGTGATAATTGTGATATTGTGCGGATTCATCACCTTGGTAACCGCGGATACGGATCCGAGGTCAGCATCCGACAGTGTTTGGTGTACTATATTGTTTGTATATATGACGTACACATTGCTTCCTGTACGAATGAGAGTGGCAGTCCTTAGTGCTCTGACTATGATGGCTATCCATGTGATAATCACAGTTGCCAGGAATTACCATGATTCATTTCTATGGAAGCAGGTAATAAACCAAATGATTAATCATACCTTTTATGCTTTAAAGAGTACATCTAGTAAATGGTCTCTTTTAGTATATGTTGTGTAATGTTTATATAATATACATTTATACATTTAGGGCTATTCCAGTCATTACGTGGTCTAAGCTTATATTAGCAGGATTTTATAACGGATATTTCGTCAATAAAACATTTTAAAAAAAATGTTGCTGAACAAATGCGATAATCTGTGGAAAATTACCTATTAAAAGTTTTGATTTTACAATATGAAAACTTTTTAAGCCGAAATTAAGGTTTTATTTCATACCCCAGCCAACCCCATTTTCGCGTCTTGGAGAAGGGGTTGGATGGGGTATGAAAGTTAATACTTGGACCAAGTAATGAAAACAAACACAGGACCTCAGGAAGAAAATTTAATAAACATCTAGGGGTGAACCTTATTTTCTGAAGTTTGGTTCTTTAAACTCTATTTGCATCTATTGGACCAATAGGTGGGTGTTCAATGTCAAAAGTGCCTTCCTGGGGTCCCATGTATGTTTTAATGGAATAACCATGTTTTTATCACAATCTGTGGTTTTTGTTTTGTTTTTTAGAAATAATACAAAATAAAAAAATGAAATTGAACCCCTGATCCTAAATTGAAAAGTAAAATCCAATGCAAATCTAACAATTAATTTATTGTCGCCTTACTTTTAATGTCATTACGATATTTGATTGAGAATTTATCGACCACCAACTCTTATAGAGCTCCATAAACATACCGTATATCCCATAATAGTAGCGCAGCTATACAAAACAAATGCAAAGGAGGTGCTCTTATTAGTTTTGATCAAAGATCAACAGACCTTATGCTGTGGTGTGGTGTCCCTCGTGCATCCGTCTGTAATTTTTTTTTGTAGCTACTACTCTTCTGAATTTTCATGAAACTTTTCAGGAATATTGCCCATGATGTCTAGTTGATCCTAGGAATAATTCACATTGATGTGAAATGCAAGATGGCCAAAGCTAAAATTAGATTTTTAAAAAGCAAGTTTGTATCCACTACTTCTTGAAAACTCTAAGTGATATTAATATGGGACTTTTTCTAAAATGATCAGCATGACATGACGTTGATCCTTGTCAAAAATTATTTTGATTCAACATTAAACATGGCCGCCAGTGGCCATCTTTGTTTACTTAGAGTAATATAATAAAAACTTGTAGCGACGGCTCCTCTGAAACTACTTTACAGATTTTCATAAAACTTCACAGGAATGCTAATCTAGCTATCAAAACCTATCAGTAGAGCTTCAACATCATTGACCTCTTGTTAGATATAATATATATATTTTTTTCTTCATTCAAGTTATACTTAAAAGTAGTTCTTGCCAATATGTGTACCCCACACTGAGCCTGAGATGTCATTCACACTAAATCTTACTGTTAATTTGACAAAAGGTCAAACATTTGTTGCATTTTAAGAATTTTTGGATTTTTCTAGCCTATGAAATTATGATTTGTAAAAAAAGGGAGTTTGGAGTTGGAGGCAGGGTGGGTGTGCTCTGGCCGCACTTCTATTAGGGGAAATATGGTATTAGGAACAGCTCAATATCCCACTTAGAAATCTTACGAGTGCATGCTGTAAATTACTGCGGTTTAGCAATCTTAAAAATAACAACTTAACAAATTCCCAGGCTTTGTGACAGTCGGCATACTTCTTGATCCCTTTAAAGGGACACACAGCAATCTTGCTTAATTTTGCATAATTTTTTATGACCGAGAATCCTTTCTTGTAAACTTAGATTGAGGTTTTATATCATAAGCACTTCATTTAATTTCAAGATATATTCTTTATGTAAATATCATTACCATATTTCCCCTAATACTACATGTACGTGCTGACGGAAAATATTTTTGACGGGCAGACCCTGATTTTTTTTTTTTAATTTTAATTACCAAATGACCACCCCTAAACAAACCGTACAGATATGTATGTAGTATGCATCATATTTATATATAAACAGTTTTCACACCAACATACATACACAAATGCATATCATGATTAGAATTGAATTTTGTTTAACGGCTCATCAACACAGTATAGGTTATTTAGAGCCGCCCCAGAGAGAGGGGAAGGATACATAGGAATCCGGGAACCTGCCCTACTCTTATTATCGAATAGATTCCTATGGTTCTTTAACGTGCTCGGAGGATAGACCGATACACGGGACCGCCCGGTTTACGTCCCCATCCGACGGACGGGATATCATGATTAGAAGCTGTATAAGTGGGGAGTTTGTTTTTTAATGTCTTTATAATTTCAAAAGAAGATTTAAAATACACTTTTCTGAAAGAGGGCCTCTGCAATCTGAGGATCTTTCAAAAGTTTTATTTGCAAATAAACCAGATTGCTGTGTGTCCCTTTGAATCTTGAAAGCAGAAAATATTTACAATTGTCAAAATAATTTTGCTACTTTAATGCATAATGCACCTTCATTGATAATTGTAAAGATATGTTGTTTTTTTTTTTGTTTTTTTTTCAAAACCTAGCATATATATTTTACCTAAAGAATTAGTGAATGTAGATAAATGCAATGCTAAAATAACCAAGTATGAATGTTTCAGTTTTTATAGAAATCCACATACTATATTTCCTGAGTTTTACTATAGTTGATTATGTGAAAAAAATGGTGTTGTCCAAAAAAATATATAAAGAAAAGACAAGATCTATCTATGGAGGTGTGACTCTTCATTATTCAGTGGGAAGAGCAGGGAACATAATTTAACAGATCTAATTACATATTTCTTGGGATTTTTTTTTTCTGTATCAAAGATAAGAAGAAGGAAACAAGGTAGATAGATGTGTTGCACGTGTAACTTAAAATTTAAGACAAAAAACTAATTAAGTAGGGATTTATAAGTCAACCAAGGTTTTTCAAATTTATCAAATGCAATATTTTTAACTGCATTTAGTTTTCAGTTCAATATATGTATTTAATTTGTGGTTTGAAATTTACGAACAGTGGTAATCTTCCATCTAACTTGCATTTATATATGAAGTATTTTGCATGCAAAATTAACTTATTTAAAACAATGTCTTATTGACCAGACCCAAATATGATTTCTTTTATAGTCCATTCCGGTCAGATTATATTATTGTCATTGCAAATAATCTTAAAAATATCCCAAAATGTTTTCATATATTTATTTTCCCAAAATAAATGTGTAATGGTTTCTGGAGACTCGGCGCAGAAGCTACAGGAATTATCACTTTTTATCTTCATTTTTGTCAAAAGGATGTTTGTAGAAGTATTAATTCTGGGGTTTATTTCTGCCTGGAACCATTGTAACCTGGTGTCTTTTGTACATTTTTGAAAGGTATTTCGAATAAGTCATTCCATTCTCTGTCTATATTTAAACCATATTGCCCCCGTTTGGCAATATATTTGATTTATTAAGTATATCATACATGGGACGACAGCCTTTCTGTGCACTTGTTATAAGGGACACTACTGATGGGCAAATTGGATTTTCTAAATTAATGGCAAGATGGGAAAAAATTTGTTTTTGAAGGTATAAGTCCCATATTGCTGCTGTCATACCTTCATATTCTAAAGAATGTGACTTAACAGCAACTTGTTTGATAAATAGTGTAAAAGATAAAAGATTACCATTGTTTATAATCCATTATATTATTAATATATGAAATACCTTTATCATACCATCTTTTATGATCTTCCAATCTTAATGTTATCGTTGTACCGTAACGGTTGTGTTAAGAAATATTTCCATGACAATGATTTTTCAACATCTAGTAGGATGTTAAGACATGTGTAAACATTGATATCATATTTCTTGCAAGTTTTTCTTTACATAATCATTACCAAAAAATAGCATATTGGTTGGTGAATGGGTACATAATATTATGTTTATGGATTTCCATACATTTTTTATTCCCAATCAAAAGTCTTCTAATCCATGTAAATATCAAAGAATATAATTGATCATTTTAAGTCCACCAAATGCAAAGGAAGTGCTCTTACAACAGATCTCTTTATTTTGTCTGGGTGGTTATTCCAGAGGAAATTAAAACACATTTTTGCAATAGTATGACTCGGCCTGGAATTCACCAACCATTCTTCAAACTATTCTTAGACTTGAGCTCAAGTACTGAAATTCGTTCACAAATATGTGAAAAGATAAACAATCGTAAGAACTTGCTGCCATATCTATACATAACAGCTTGTTATGAACGTTTATTCTGTAAACTTATGGGAATATTTCTGATTGAAATTTGCATACTTGGGCTTAAGTCTAAGAATATTCTCAAGAACGGTTGGTGAATTCAAGGCTTGGTCCTCAGGTGGATTAGGTAATGATGAAATTAAGTGATTTAACTTTGGTAGAGCTAAGCTTTTTATAACAGTGATTTTTCTAAAAGGTGTGATTATTCTTTTTGACCAGGATATTAGTAATGATTTAATTTCGTTTATTTTCCTATCATAATTTAAGGCAATCACACTTCTTAAATTTGTTGACAATATTATTCCTGAGATAAAAAAAATCACCCTGATCCCAGTTAAGATCTGTATCTGTGCATAATTTTACATTTGAACCTTTATTTTTCCCAAACGATAAATTATAACTCTGGTTTTATCAACAGTAACATTAAGACCTGAAATATCTCCATATAATTTTAAAACCATTAGAGCATGTTTAAGGGATTTTTCGGTGCCGTCTAATATAAGGGAGGTATCGTCGGCATATTGAGAAATTACATTTTCAGCATCTCCTACTTTAACTCCTTTAATATCTTTATTTGTCCTGACCAGTACAGCCAATATTTTCGACACACAGAATAAAAATGTATGGGGAGAGCGGATCTCCCTGTCGACAGCCTCGGTGAATAGAAAACCACTCTGACAGATGGCCATTAACTAAAATGCAAGATTTAATGTTTGTGTAAAAGACTTTTATCCACTTTCTAATATTTGTCCAAACTGAAAAAAAGTTAAAACCTCATCAATAAAAGACCAGGAGTGGGTATCAAAAGCCTTTTCAAAATCTGCAATAAGTAATAATCCGGGTATATCATTTTTCTCAATATAACAGAACAAATCATAAATGAAACGAGTACTTTCACCTATATATCTCCCCGCCAAAAAGCCGGTCTGGTCATCATTTATAAGAAAGGGAAGTACTTGTTTCAAACGCTGTGCAATGCATGCTGATGATAATTTATACAAACAGTCTAATAAAGATATTGATCTCCAGTTTTTAGCTCTACTGATTAGAGATCAGCAGAGCTTATGCCATGATGCGGTGTCCGTCGTCCGTCTGTCAACTTTTTTTTTGTAGCGACTACTCCTCTGAAACTACTGAATGGATTTTCATGAAACTTTACAAAATTGTTGCCCATGAAGTCTAGTTGATCCTAGCAAAAATTCATGTTGATGTGAAATCCAAGATGGCCACCAAATCTAAAAATAGATTTTTAAAAAACAAGTTTGTAGCGACTACTTCTTTAAAACTCTAACTGATATTGATATGGGACTTTTTCTAAAATTATCAGCATGACATGGTGTTGGTCCTTGTCGAAAAAATCATTTTGATTCGACGTTAAACATGGCTGCCAGCGGCAATCTTTGTTTACATAGAGTTATTTAGTAAAAACTTGTAGCGACTACTCCTCTGAAACTACTGGACGGATTTTCATGAAACTTCACATGAATGTTGCTCTTGACGACTTATTGATCCTAGCAAAATTTCAGGTCGGCCGGAAATTGAAGATGGACGCCATGGCTAAAAATAGATTTTCAAAATACAAGTTTGTAGCGACTACTTCTTGAAAACTATCAGTGATTTTGATATGGGACTTTTTCTAAAATGATCAGTATGACATTATAATATGGTGATCCTTGTCAAAAATAAATTTTGATTTGACGTTAAACATGGCAGCCAGCTGCCATCATTTTTTACATAGAGTTATATAATGAAAACTTGTAGCGACTACTCCTCCGAAACTACTTGACGGATTTTCATGAAACTTCACAAGAATGCTGATCTAGCTATCAAAAATCTATCAGTAGAGCTTCAAGGTCATTGACCTCTTGTTTAAATAAAAAAAAATTGTTTGTCTTCAGTATACATGTTATAATTCCCTCCTTTTGTGTGATTGATAATTCACCTTTCAAAAAACCATGGTTAATGGATCTCAAGAGGAAAATCCCTATATCTATCCAGAAAAACTTATAAAATTCCATGGTGTAACCACTAGAGTCAGGGCTCTTAAGATTTTTTGCCTTTTTTAAACAGAATAATAATTCATGTAATTCTATTGGGCCTTCTAAATTTTGTTGTTGCTCTCTAGTAAGCTTGAGTATAGGAAGATCTCTAAACAATTCATTTATATTTTTTACTGGTTTGTGTGAATACAAGGAGTGATAAAAGTTTCTAGTTTCTTTTTGAATTAATATTCAGGTTTAATAACTCAGGTATCCAAGGTATAATAAGTGAGAAATGAAAGTTTGTATTATAAAAAGCATGAATAATGAAGAAAATTTAAAACACAAACCCTTTCTTCCATACCATTTTAGTCTTCAAAATGCAGTAAAATTAATAAGTTTTTTTTTAATAGCGTATTCTACACCCTTAACACGATAAAGCCTTGATTCTCAGTTGGTAGACAAGTTGCAGAAGACTACATACATACTGAGTTTTCAAAAAAATAGGGTCTAGGGTGGGTGGATGGGTGTTGGTGGGGTGGTGGAGGGTTCACCTCATTAGCTTACAGCCTAACAATTGCTTACTTGCCAAGATTCTGAATTTTCAGCACCATGAACAGTTATGAATCAAATTTATAAAAAAAAAGGAAATAATAATTATGTTCTTTTTCAATAGATAGGAATTAAATACACTCACTGTACAACTCATTTATACTCAATTTTGGGAAACAAATATATTTAATCAACTTTTTTTACCCAAAAACTTAAAGATTAATCATAAAATTTAATTATTAAACAACTTTTTTTTTTATATACTTAATTATTTAAATGTTCAGTATTAAATGGGTAAACAGTATAAAGTCTGACATGGACTAGTTTTGCAAGTCAGTTTAACTTGAATTTCATGCTGCAAAAAAGTTAACACACATTGGATCCATTTGAAAAGGTAGTCTATCTCGAGATAGACTAGTTTTGCACTGACAGTTTAACTATTTTTAATTAAGATAATTAAAAAAAAATTATATACGCATATTTCTTATGAAAATTAATACATATGTTTACCAAATTATAAGTTTCTCACTTATTTTTCAAGAATAGGAATCAGTTTTTTGCTCCTCCTGAAAAGTTTCAAAAAAGCAAGTTAGACTAGTTTTGCGCTAAGCCCTCGATATATGTTATTAATATGTTTGGCACTGTAGAAAAACAAAAATAAAGCGTGTTTGTTGATACAATTCAAAAATGGGATTGTCAGAAAACAATGAATATTTTTATGGTAACACCAGTTTCAACTTAGGCACACATGCTCCAATGTAAACATGTGTTGTATAGCCTTGAAATCCGATCTAGTTTCCAAGGAATGGGTCAATATGGTTTCTGTGTTGATCAATATCACAATTGATTGCGTTTTTTTAGAGAATGAATATGCATACTTTAACTCAATATATAAACACTGAAACTGGGTTTGTGATTGTTGATACTTCTGTGACTACCAGCATCTGAAATAGTTCTTGAAATCATGTGACTTTGCACCATGTGACCGAAATTCCGAACATTGTACGGAGATTTCCGAAGTACCGGTGAAATGAGCTATATAGTCCTAAAGCTTTCTCTAGTAGGTGGCTCAGTATTCATCAAATGGATCTCTTGGTGTTGTATGATGCAATTAGTGTTTACATGGCTTAAAGAGGCAGTGATACGGAAATCAGGATTCTTTTAAAATTGCAGCTTTATAATGCTAGAATATTTTGTAAATTAGATCATTTTGTAAGTTCTAAATGAGTTTAAATGAAAATGCCTTGGTACTGTATATTGAGCGACTACGATCTACCATATGACGTATATTGAGCGATTTCGCTCATCAACAGTAGTTACTTTAGTCAGTGTGTGTGTGTGTGTGTGTGTGTATGGGGTTTTACGTCCTTTTCAACACATGTAAGGTTATATATGACGGTCGATTTTTGTGGTGAAGGCAGACCACCCCCTTTTCCTGGTACTGTACACCTCCCGCCATCTGTAAGAATCGACATTTCCTCACGAGTCGAACTCCTAGTGGGATTCGAACCCAGACAATAGCAAGATCATTTACCAGAGTGATATATATACTATGGTTCAACTCATGGTAGCTGTAGCTTCAACATGGTAGATGCTCGATTTGATCAAGAGTGTTGAACTTTGTTTTGAAAATCATTGTTATCCTTAAGTTCAGGTGTAGCGGGTTCTTGTTTTATTGATTACAAAACACCATGCCATGATCGATGTCTACAAATTACTTAAAATGCTGAGTTTTGAAACAACTAAATTGTGGAGACTATATCTAATATAATTACAACAGGTTATTCACAAAACCTTTCAACAAGACAAATCAACGACTTGAACATCACCAAAGTTCTTCTATAGTGGTTGGTCTAAGTCACTCAGTATTAATAGTTTTGTATAATGCATCTATCACAGTAAAAAAAACTAAGAAAGATATTATAAAATTCTAATTTTTATTTTCCCCGTATTTTTAAATGTTTACTAGCAGGTTTACGGAAAAACTGACATCCATGCAATAAGTAAATCAAAATTCTAATTCAAAGCTTGATCAACACTTTGCCCGGTGTGGTTCCAGTGCAAGAATGGGGCCACTACTTATCCAGACAAAGGGGTAAAATGCCACCCCTCCACTCTAAATGTTGTTTTTGTAGTTTTCTGTTATGTTCATTAATGGTTTTCATCATCTTGAGTGGTGCCAGAAACAGGGCTTTCTTCAAGGAAATTGGGAAAAGGCCTAGGCTGTCTGAATTTGGGAAAAAGAAGCACGAGACTGTCCAAATTGGGAAAAAATAGCGCGATTTTCGTTGTTTTGGGAAATGTTTTTTTGATGGGAAATTTCATTAAAATGTAGTTTTAGGTAAGATACTGATTAGGTTTTAGAGTTATTTTAACATACAAACTATGTAAAGTTTAACATACAAACTATGTAAAGTATGTCACTTAATTACCAAAAAAAAAAAATATATATATATTTATTTATTTTTAAATGAGAAATTGTTACCCGAAAATTTGTAAAAAAACAGAGGTTTTTGCAATTGGGAAGAGGCCGAATTTCGGCCCCTGTTAATTAGGTTAAAAGAGCCCTGAGAAATAATAATCAAGGCTTTACTATAAAACATGATCAACAGTGGCATTTAAAAGCATTTCATACTCAATACTTGTCAAACTTTTAATACATTTCTGTGTTTTTCCTTTTCCTTCTTTCAGTTGGGAATTATTGTCTCAACATTGGGGAAAATATATACCTTTTGGCATTGGGAATATAGCCCAATATTGGCTATAAAAACAGCCTAAAATAACACTCTCGAGAAGCATCATATTTATTCAATATTTTTTCAGTATATTTCCCATTCATTGAATGAACTCTGCCCTCTGACACATGTATCTTTGTTGAAAGGTCGGACAAGTTCGAAAACCAGCCAGATTGGACCAATAATATTTTGTCTTGTCAACACTCTAGCACCTTCATTTTTCGTCCGATCTTTACCAAACTTTACCAGATTATTATTATCAATGAAAGCTCGGACGAGTTCAAAACCAGCCAGATCGGACCAGTAACGCCTGAGTTATTGCCCTTGAATTAATAAAATTTGCTATATTTTGTCTTGTCAACACTCTAGCACCTCCATTTTACCAAACTTTGCCATATTATTGATATTGATGAAAGCTCGGTCAAGTTTTAAAACCAGCCAGATTGGACCATTTTTCATCCGATCTTTACCAAACTTTACCAAATTATTAATATCAATGAAAGCTTGGACAAGTTCGAAAACCAGCCAGATCGGACCAGTAACCCTGGAGTTATTGCCCTTGGATTATTGAAAAATGTGTTAACTTTTTGATGTCAACACTCTAGCACCTTCATTTTTCATCTTTACCAAACTTTACCAGATTATTAATATCAAAGAAAGCTCGGACGAGTTCGAAAACCAGCCTGATCGGATCAGTAACACCCTACCAAACTTTGCCAGATTGTTGATATTGATGAAAGCTCGGTCAAGTTTTAAAACCAGTCACATTGGACCAGGGACACTGTATTTATGGCCCTTGGATTATTGAAAAATGTGTTAAATTTATGTCAACACTCTAGCACCTTCGTTTTTCATCCGATCTTTACCTGACATTTACCAAACTTTACCAGATTGTTATGATAAGGCCTTCATTTTTCCGTATTTCAGCAAAACTTTGCAGGGATGATCAGTGCATATTATCACCTTGTTCCGGTTGAATGATTTTTGGTGGAGTTTAAAGGTTTTAATACACATTGTATGGACTAGTTCTGCTAAACCCCTGGCTGGATTTCAACAAACATTGGCGAGGATGATCAGTGTCAAGCCTAGTTGTGCATATTATCACCATGTTCCGGTTGATTGACTTTTGGCAGAGTTATGGCCCTTTAAAGGTTTTATACAAACTTTGTCCGGACTATTTCTCCTGAACCCCAAGCCAGATTTCAGAGAAACATGGCAGGGATGATCAGTACCAAGCCTAGTTGTGCATGTCATCACTGTGTTCTGGTTGAATGATTTTTGACAGAGTTATGGCACTTTACAGGTTTTAATACACAAACATTGTCCTGACTAGTTCTGCTAAACCCTGTCCAAATTTCAACGAAACTTGGCAAGGATGATCAGTACCAAGCCTAGTTGTGCATGTCTTCACCCTGTTCCGGTTGAAAGATTTTTGGCAGAGTTATGGCCCTTTAAATGTTTTACTGCACAAACTTTGTCCGGACTAGGTCTCCTGAACCCGAAGCTGGATTTCAGAGAAACTTTGCAGGGATGATCAGAACTAAGCCTAGTTGTGCATATCTTTAACATGTGCCGGTTGATATACTTTTGGCGGAGTTATGGCCCTTTAAAGGTTAATCACTAACTTTGTACAAACTAGTTCTCCTGAACGCCTGGCGTCTCCGTGGCCGAATGGTTAACATCTCACTGCTGCGGGTTCGAATCCCACTGGGAGCTCGACTTGTAAGTGAGGAAGTGTTGATTCTTACGGATGGCGGGAGGTGTATAGTACTGGTGCCACCCAGGAAAAGGGGGTGGTCTGCCTCCACCACAAAAAATCGACCGTCATGTATAACCTTACATGTGTTGAAAATGACGTAAAACACTATACAAACAAACTTAACGCCTGGCTGGATTTCAACGAAACTTGGCAGGAATGATCAGTACCAACCTAGTTGCGCAAGTCATTGCCATGTTTCGTTTTTTGACAGAGTTATGTGTAGAACTAGGGGCGCTTGTTTAAATTGTTAGCATGGGTCAAGGGTTTAAGTTTCTGTTGTGGGTGTTGTTGTTTTGTGTGTGTTTTTTGCAATATTTTAAAAGAAGTACCGATGGAAATTTTATGATGACAATCCTTGATATAAGAGCCGTTTTAGCAGTAGAGCATCCACAGGCCCTCTTGGTCCTTTTTCAGTTAAAATCTTGAATTCGCAATTTGGCATTCACACAATAATGATGCTTCACTTATAATAGATTATGTAATTTATGTCCAGTGGTGTTTAAACAGTTATGATACTCTGTATACATTAATTCTGTTCTACACCTATTATATATTATATATTTTGTATTTCAGCTTCTTTGTAACGCTATTGTGTTTTTATGTGTGAATGTGGCGGGTATATTCACTCACTACCCGACGGAAGTGGCGCAGAGGAAGGCCTTCCTGGAGACAAGAAGGTGTATCGAAGCACGACTCACTACGCAGAGGGAAAATCAAGAACAGGTACAAACTCGACATAATATCCTGAAATCAAATTTAGACCTCCTTTTGGACAGTTAAATTATTTCATTTAACAGTGAGGTAGCCCCTGCAAAGATATGTGTGATTATAAATAGCCTAAAATTGTCCCATGTTTATTTCTGGTTCATGCTTTCCATTCACTTTATACGTTCTGTGATCTTGGACATCCATGTTTCTCTTTTACCTTGTACATTCTGTGGTCTTTGACATCCGTGTTTCAACTTTACCCTGTACATTCTGTGGCAATGTACATTCTGTGGCAATGTACATTTATGTTTCCACTTTACCCTGTACATTCTGTGATCCTGGTCATTCGACATGTTTCCACTTTACCCTGTACATTCTGTGGCATTGTACATTCATGTTTCCACTTTACCCTGTATATTCTGTGGCATTGTGCATTCATGTTTCCACTTTACCCTGTACATTCTGTGATCTTGGCCATTCATGTTTCAACTTTACCCTGTGTATTCTGTGGCATTGTACATTCATGTTTCCACTTTACCCTGTACATTCTGTGGCATTGTACATTCATGTTTCCACTTTACCATGTACATTCTGTGGTCTTGGCCATTCATGTTTCAACTTTACCCTGTATATTCTGTGGCATTGTACATTCATGTTTCCACTTTACCCTGTACATTCTGTGATCTTGGCCATTCATGTTTCAACTTTACCCTGTACATTCTGCGGCATTGTACATTCATGTTTCCACTTTACCCTGTACATTCTGTGATCTTGGCCATTCATGTTTCAACTTTACCCTGTATATTCTGTGGCATTGTACATTCATGTTTCCACTTTACCCTGTACATTCTGTGGCATTGTACATTCATGTTTCCACTTTACCCTGTACATTCTGTGATCTTGGCCATTCATGTTTCAACTTTACCCTGTATATTCTGTGGCATTGTACATTCATGTTTCCACTTTACCCTGTACATTCTGTGGCATTGCACATTCATGTTTCCACTTTACCCTGTACATTCTGTGATCTTGGCCATTCATGTTTCAACTTTACCCTGTATATTCTGTGGCATTGTACATTCATGTTTCAACTTTACCCTGACATTTTGTGGCATTGTACATTCATGTTTCCACTTTACCCTGTACATTCTGTGATCTTGGCCATTCATGTTTCAACTTTACCCTGTATATTCTGTGGCATTGTACATTCATGTTTCCACTTTACCCTGTACATTCTGTGATCTTGGCCATTCATGTTTCAACTTTACCCTGTACATTCTGCGGCATTGTACATTCATGTTTCAACTTTACCCTGTACATTCTGTGATCTTGGCCATTCATGTTTCAACTTTACCCTGTACATTCTGTGGCATTGTACATTAATGTTTCCACTTTACCCTGTACATTCTGTGATCTTGGCCATTCATGTTTCAACTTTACCCTGTATATTCTGTGGCATTGTACATTCGTGTTTGCCCTTAACCCTGTACATTCTGCGATCTTGGCCGTTCATGTTTCAACTTTACCCTGTACAATCTGTGGCATTGTCCATTCGTGTTTGCACTTTACCCTGAACATTCTGTGATCTTGGCCATTCATGTTTGCACTTTACCCTGTACATTTTCTGGCATTGTACTTTGTGTTTGCACTTTTCCCTGTACATTCTGTGGCAATGTACATTTATGTTTCCACTTTACCTTGTACAATCTGTGATTCTGGACATTCATGTTTACATTGTACATTCTGTGATTCTGTACATCCAGGACCATGTTTCCAAATTACACTGTACATTCTGTGATTCTGGACATTTATGTTTCCACTTTACCTTGTACGTTCTGTGATTCTGGGCATTCTTGTTTCCACTTTACCTTGTACAATCTGTGATTCTGGACATTCATGTTTACATTGTACATTCTGTGATTCTGGACATTCATGTTTCTTTACCTTGTACAATCTGTGATTCTGATCATTCATGTTTCCACTTTACCTTGTACATTCTGTGATTCTGGACATTCATGTTTACCCTTTACCTTGAACATTCTGTGATTCTGGACATTCATGTTTATCCTTTACCTTGAACATTCTGTGATTCTGGACATTCATGTTTCCACTTTACCTTGTACATTCTGTGATTCTGGACATTCATGTTTACCCTTTACCTTGTACATCCTGTGGTTCTGGACATTCATGTTTCCAAATTACCATGTACATTCTGTGATTCTGGACATTCATGTTTCTTTACCTTGTACAATCTGTGATTCTGATCATTCATGTTTCCACTTTACCTTGTACATTCTGTGATTCTGGACATTCATGTTTACCCTTTACCTTGAACATTCTGTGATTCTGGACATTCATGTTTATCCTTTACCTTGAACATTCTGTGATTCTGGACATTCATGTTTCCACTTTACCTTGTACATTCTGTGATTCTGGACATTCATGTTTTCACTTTACCTTGTGCATCCTGTGATTCTGGACATTCATGTTTCCACTTTACCGTGTACATTCTGTGATTCTGGACATTCATGTATTCACTTTACCGTGTACATTCTGTGATTCTGGACATTCATGTTTACACTTTACCTTGTGCAACCTGTGATTCTGGACATTCATGTTTCCAATTTACCTTGTACAGTCTGTGGTCTTGGACATTCATGTTTATGCTTTACCTTGTACATTCTGTGATTCTGGACATTCATGTTTACACTTTACCTTGTGCATCCTGTGATTCTGGACATTCATGTTTACACTTTAGTACATTCTGTGATTCTGGACATTCATGTTTTCACTTTACCGTGTACATTCTGTGATTCTGGACATTCATGTTTTCACTTTACCGTGTACAGTCTGTGGTCTTGGACATTCATGTTTACGCTTTACCTTGTACATCCTGTGATTCTGGACATTCATGTTTACACTTTACCTTGTGCATCCTGTGATTCTGGACATTCATGTTTACCCTTTACCTTGTACATCCTGTGATTCTGGACATTCAGGTTTACACTGTACCTTGTGCATCCTGTGATTCTGGACATTCATGTTTACCCTTTACCTTGTGCATCCTGTGATTCTGGACATTCAGGTTTACACTTTACCTTGTACATCCTGTGATTCTGGACATTCATGTTTCCACTTTACCTTGTGCATCCTGTACATTCATGTTTCCACTTTACCGTGTACAATCTGTGATTCTGGACATTCAGGTTTACACTTTACCTTGTACATTCTGTGATTGTGGACATTCATGTTTCCACTTTATTCTGTGCAATCTGTGATTCTGGACATCCATGTTCCACTTTCATAATACACTACATGTGGTGAATCTGTACAGATATGTCCATCACCAGCATACAATTGGATTGATCTAATGGTAGTAAGAGCCATTAGCCACATCAGTGATGTGGTAGCACGCGATATGTGGCTGCAGGATATGTTGATTTGTGACATTTCAGAGTAATAATGCACTAGAGTTTTTTTCCCCACAACTATTACCTTAATTACTAATTTAAACTTATTTATTTTACATCGATTGTAACGAAAGCTGTATGACCTTATCTTAATCACTCTCGATGTCTTACTGGGTAGAACCAGTACTAAGCAAATGCAGATCTATAAAGTGTCTTGCTCAGGGACACAACACATATGGTAATGGCGGGATCGAACCCATGACTTTTCGATCATGGGTCCAATGCTCTACCATTAGACCACAGCGCTCCACAATTAATTACCTAATTACTGTGTCGATGGGACGGAGCTTTTAAACATACGCAATCCTTGACGGCTATGATGATCGATAACTAGGTTATAAGTTCTATTTGCAAGAATAAAATATTTAAAAAATGTTTAAAAAAAATAAGTGTATGTTTTTATTTTCCAGGAACGTCTGCTGCTGTCTGTGTTGCCACGGCACATCGCTATGGAGATGAAAGCAGACATTGCGGGCAAGCCGAAAGATACAATGTTCCACAAAATTTATATACAGAGGCATGAAAATGTCAGGTATGTTGGGATATTTTGGCATCCATATTTGGCCTAATAAGCATGTACTCTGAATATCTAATATTTAGCACAAAAGCCGAATGTATGCCCTTTAAATACATTTTTGATGCATTAAAGGGACAATGTCCGTAACTGTTAGCTTATAAAACACACTCTAATTACGTTCACAAACATTACACACTAACAGTATTGAATATTTACTAATTAAAAGCAAGATTGAAGGAATTCAATCGCGGTACAAAAAAAGAACTACCACTTTGCGAGTTTGAACCAGCAGCCCAAACTAAAATTACACTCACGGGTAATAAGACTGTGCGCGTAATAGACGACGTCGCTCCTACCTGAGCTATGCGCGCCATACATATTACGCAATACATACTATGTAGAAAACCTAATGTGCTAATGGAAGTCAAATAATAAAGTAAATAAAGTGGGTCCCACATTATTTACAAATAATAATTAAAACTTTTTTTTTTCAAACTCACGAATGTATTACTACATTCTTATTTGGATCTATGCTCATGTTTTCATGTATACATTTCACTGAATAAAAGTCAGACAGTTATTTGATTATGCTCGATATCAGCTTACTTAAGGACAGTGTCCCTTTAACGACCAACTTCAACGGTCAACAGCTATCGAGTATACACATGATATTATAAAATAAACTAGATTAAAAAAAATTAAACATCAAAGGCACATTTCTTAATAATCCCAGCAAGAAACACAAGTTAAAATCTTGTTACAAAAGTTTATAATTATATGTTTAAAAAAAAAAGAGAAAAGTGCATGATGCAGATAATTATACCCCCGCTTTCACAAAGTGAAGCGGGTGCTATATATAGGAATCGCGTTGTTCGTAACTTCCCGTTGCGTTACACATTTTTGTCGTATCACGTCCCACATTTTTATGTCTCCCCCACTTTGTGAAGTGAAGCTAAATACAATAATATTAAAGCATAAAATAACATTAAGAATCTGTAACTAAAAGCATCATTGTGATTTTATTTTAAAAAATGATAAAGGCCATTATGAATCTTTTCTTGTATTATTGTCTTAATAAAAGATTAATGTCATAATAAAAGGTAAAATCACTTCCTATATGGGGGTGAAGGTGGTTTGACAAAAAAAATGCTTCTGTTTGGGGAACTGTTGATCTTGGCCATTGTATTCGGGGAACTGTTGAGCTATATAGCGGTTCTATAGGTAGGTCCTTTTGGGGTGAACATGCTTTTGTAGTGTGTAGATCTAGTCTTAATTTCAAAGTTCCTTTCCCAAATGTTTAACCCGACTTAAACCTCCACTGACCTTGGCATTGACTTTATAATCAAAAGGACTTATCAATTTATATTTTTCAAAACTAATATTTTCTGTGTTTTTAAAGGTATTGGTTGGATATTGGTTTCTGTGGTTACTGTAGAACTGTGTGATAAATCAATGGGTGAATGTGAAAGTATTGTAAAGATGTGTCGCGTGCAAAACCCAGATCCATACCTCAAAGGTCAAGGTTACACTTGAAGTTTAAAGGTCAAAAAGAGACTCAATTTCGTGTCCGGACCGTAACATCACAACCACTGCAGGGATTTTTAAATAACTTGGCACAACTGATCATCATAACAAGACGATGTGTCGCGTGCAAAACCCAGGTCTTCAAGGTCAAGGTCACACTTGGAGGTCAAAAGTCAAATTGTGTCCAGTCAATAACTCTGGCATTCATGGACCTATTTTCAAATAACTTGGCACGAGTGCTCACCACAACAAGACGATGTGTCACGCACAAAATCCAGGTCTGTGGCCCCAAGGTCAAGGTCACACTTAGAGGTCAAAGGTCAAATCGTGTCCGGTCAATAACTTTTGCATGCCTGGACGGATTTTCAAATAACTTGGCACAAGTGCTCACCACAACCAAACGATGGGTCGTGCAGGTCCATGGCTCCAAGGTCAAGGTCATACTTAGAGGTCAAAGGACACTTTGGGGGCATTTTATCACTTACAGTGATATTTCTTGTTATCTTGTCTTTTACAAAACTTAACAATAGCTATGGAATCATATCACTAATACAAATTACTAATACAAGGGTATAGTATATATGCGGCAATCAACATTTTGCAAAATTTCTATTCTACGGTTGTAGAGGCATCTTCAGTGTCAGATGTCAAATGGTAACAAACCTTTCACAGGGTTCCTACGGGTCCTTGAAATCCTTGAAAGTACTTGAATTTGAAAAAAAAAATTCAAGGCCTGGAAAGTGCTTGAAAATCTGATAAGGTACTTGAAAGTCCTTAAATTCTGGATTTTTCTGTTCATCCCAAAAATGGCTATTGGTTGTGCGTTCCTAGAATATTTGTTGCTGTTTTGCGCATTACATTGCGCGAATATTAGTCCTTGAATTTTGGAAAAAGGTCCTTAAAAAGTCCTTGAATTTGGCCTTCCAATAAGGGTTGGAACCCTGCTTGCAAGTATTTTGAATCTTTAAAACAATTAAAATGCAATAAATATCACTCAAAATCATTAGAATGAAAAACGTAATATATGATCATATATATTCGATTAAACAAATGAACAAAAGAATAAGTTACCGTGATGTAACTAGTCCTTTTAAAACGCTCCTTTGAATATTGTTATTCAATAGCAGCAACACAGTTATGATATATTTCTAGTGTGACAATTACACATGGAAGAACACATTGTTTTAATGTCTACAATAATATATTATAATGATTTAGAATTTTGAACAAAACAACTGAACGGTTCGTTATAAACACCAGTCTGAAGTTCCATAGTTTATCCTGACTTAATTAATTTGAAACAGATGTTCAATGTTCTACTCATCTATTTCACTTTATACATTCGTTGAGACTTTCCAGTGTTGGTTAGGGCTCTTTAATTTTGGACAGAATGTCACTTATAGCAACCAAAAGGTGTCAACATTTAGGACCAGAACATGTTTGTTATCTCTGTATAGCTCTCCTTCTCATTCTTCTTCTCAAGAATCTTGCCCACATACCATGTATTGAAATATTATGCTGCAAGCAATTGTTAATGTGCTATACGTTTGTCACTCAAAGAAAGGGATCAGGTTATGTTTTAATTTCATTTGATGCCGTTAACTATGGAAAATTAATTTACTTCAGTTTCTACGCTAGGTGTTTTATTTTCTTTCTATGTCAATGTTTCTACAGTAATGCAACGTTCACAGTAACATCGGACTCTGATACATATAATGAATTATAACCTCTTCCAACTATCGCGTGACCTTTTATTGTTTAGAGTTGACATCTATAGATTATTTGCACTTTCTTGGCAGCTTCGGATTGTACAAATATGTAATATAACTAAAATCTATTTCATTGATATAATAACGAACATTCAAATAAAATACAGTGATGCTTTAAAAACACTAGCATGTATATATTATATCTGTATAATCATATACAAGCACACGCTCATTTGATATGCAAAGAAACTCACATGGTAACAAACCTTTCATGTAGCATGTCTGATGACTTCTTCAGCCAGCTGATATCATGTGTCAAAAGTTAGGACATTTACAATGGGTGTCAGTCACATGCAACCTGTGCACAATTAGCGTTAATTAAATCTTTCATTATAAACCTTTCATTTTGCCCTGCCAGCAGAGCTAGTTTTTACCATTAACTGATATATATCGAAGTATTGTGTTTTCTTGTTGCCGATGAAAATGTTAATGTACAAACTTTGAATGTTAACTAGTTATTATTAGATGCATTTTAGTAATTGAAGTAACAAATCTTTCAGCTTTAACTCTACCCAATGAACATGTCCTGTAAAGTTGAACATATTTATTTTCCTATATTCTCTCAGAACTTAAGTGCATTTTATCTTTAAATAAATAACTAATGCCTTTATTTTACAATTATTAAGCAATTATTAAAGTGCAAACTTTCGATTGTTTGAAGAAGATGACTCAGGGTAACGAACCTTTCTGTGATTTTGGCGACAATCAAGTTCTTGTCAGTAAAACGAAGAATAGCAAATATTAACGATGTCCATATCATTTTAAAAGGGTATATACACATATTTTTACAAATAAGTTGCATATCTCATGTTCTGTTTTGATTTTATATTGATCTTATTCTATCTTAAACGTTTAAATTTATGAAAGCGACAGTAACAAACCTTTCAAATTGGCATGTTTCGTGAGTTACAGGAATTTTTTACAGGTTTATAGTGAACTTTAATGTTAATGAAGACATATATTGAGACTCATTGTTCATAAAAATATAGTGTTTTGTTTCATGAAATCTACTTAGAGTACTTAGTTAAATGCCGACGACACTCATAAAATCTGAATGCACCTCTTTACTGAGAATGAGTGTATGTATAAAAAAAACAGGACACGGAGTACAATAGTTTTTGCGTCGAGCCCTCGAAATCGCCATTGAAAACTCTCGTTATATTGTAAATATGTCATATACTTTTGTCCTATAAAATGTTATTAACGTTGCAGTCATAGTGTCATGTAACAGCGGTTATTATTGCAAAATATAAAATAGTTGAATGGCTGTTTTTTCACAGGTACTTCACCTTGAAAACAAAAATGAACCAATATATGTTAATATGAAGTATAGAAATGTGATTCTATTACAAACAATACCCTTAGAAATCAATACCAGGAATATGACACTGTTTCAGGAGTTATTTTGAGAAGATAATGTTTTCAACTTTTGGTTGCCACGTAGATAATCATCCTTATCAATATGGCTGTTTACTTGATGATATCGGGAGTACACAAGTCCCGGTAAAATTGTCACGATACTTGCAAGCATCCCAGTTTTTTTTTATGACTAAAAGCATGAAGTATAGGCCAAGTGGAAATATTTGGAGTTTTAACAGAATTTATCCCAATTATCGAAATTTATTAGTTTTGAAACATTTTCCTACGAAAAAATCCAGTTATTAGATTCACAAATGTCGTTTGGTGAGTGTGCTGTTGGGTTGTTGTCAACTCTTGTTTAAGAAGTTTGTTTGAGCTTTTCCAGTACATCAAAACATCAGTACTATCGTACAGATTTGATTTACAGTTGTTACATAAATTTATGATCATTTGCTATCCAACATTTGCAATATTTCCATGGCCTTGACCTTCAGTCCAACATTTGCAATATTTCCATGGCCTTGACCTTCAGTCCAACATTTTGCAATATTTTCATGACCTTGACCTTCAGTGCAACATTTTGCAATATTTCCATGGCCTTGACCTTCAGTTCAAAATTTGCACATCTATTTCCATGGCCTTGACCTTTAGTATAACATTTGCAATATTTCCATGGCCTTGACCTTCAGTTCAGTGTCATACTAAGTAGGGCATTTGTTGAAAATCCAGTTTATGAGGAATCACTTCTTAATAAGAATTTAGGCAAATAACATAGAGAAAAGATAAAAAAAAATAATTTATATATATATATATAGATTCTTACTTGATTATTGTTTAGTGACTGTTTGATGAAGTGAAAATGAATTGATTTATACTCTTGACTGATTTTGAAATAATATATTAAAAATATGGTATAATCTTTGTTTATCTTTAGTGAGGAGTTTTTTAAAAGTCCTCGAGTATAGTAATAAAATATGTCTCCTGTGCTGATATATTAATACCATCTGCTCATATGGCATTTTTCCACAAGCATCTCCCATTTAATCTATACTGAACCAAACTGCTATCCGCTACTGCTACCAGTCAGACAATACCATTTAATGTATATGCCGACTGATACCCATTGGAGAAAGGTGATTTGAGTGATTTTTTTAAATTTTACATTCGTTATTGACAAGATATCTGTCTCATTCAGAATGAAATTTGTTTCTGATTTATTGATTGTTATTATTGAGATATTAAAGGTATTGTACACTGGTACTTTAGCTGTTTGGTTCAGTATAGTTTGTTTTATTTTTGGCCTAAACTGCTGATAGCATGATATTAACTCTGTAATTTCAAATATTATTGATTACTTCCTCTTATAATTAATCTTGCAGGGAGCATTGATTCAAACACAACTATGCTCGTCTGGTAAGCTGTAAAGGCAAAAGTCATTACGTGGTCCGAGTTATTAACTTTCATACCCCATCCAACCCCTTCCCCAAGCAGCGAAACAGGGTTGGCTGGGGTATGAAATAAAACCTTAATGTTGGCTTACACAGTTTGCATTTGTAAAATTAAAACATTCAATAGGTAATTTTAACAGGTTATCACATTTTTTCAGTTAAAATGTGTTTTTTAAACCTTTTTTTTAGCTCTACTGATCAGAGATCAGCAGAGCTTATGCCGTGGTGCGGCGTCCGTCGTCGTCGTCCGTCCGTCTGTCCGTCTGTCTGTCCGTCTGTCTGTCCGTAAACTTTTATTTGTAGCGACAACTCCTCTGAAACTACTGGATGGATATTCATGAAACTTTACAGAAATGTTGCCCATAAAGTCTAGTTGATCCTAGCAAAAAATTCATGTTGATGTGAAATCCAAGATGGCCGCCAAAGCTAAAAATAGAGTTTTAAAATACAAGTTTGTAGCGACTACTTCTTGAAAACTATAAGTGATATAAAATGATCAGCATGACATGTTGTTGATCCTTGTCAAAAATCGTTTTTGATTCAACGTTAAAACATGGCTGCCAGCGGCCATCTTTGTTTACATAGAGTTATATAGTAAAAACTTGTAGCAGACTACTGCCTCTGAAACTACTTGACGGATTTTCATGAAACTTCACACGAATGTTGCTCTTGATGTCTAATTGATCCTAGCAAAATTTCAGGTCGGCCGGAAATTCAAGATGGCCGCCACAGCTAAAAAATAAATTTTCAAAAAACAAGTTTGTAGCGACTACTTCCTGAAATCAAAATCAATCGAGTAGAGCTTCAAGGTCATTGACCTCTTGTTATTATACAGTGAAATGTATACATGGAAACATGAGCAATAGAATACTC